>VWPU01015676.1:0-132313 GCA_013398955.1 Callaeas wilsoni | reverse complement strand
CCTATTTCATCTTCCCCAACAGGGTTTCAAGGTCCCTTCCAATCCAAACCATCCTGTGATTCCATGATTCTGTTAGAGACCTTCTTAAGACCAGGCCAAACGACTGTCCAAGGCCAGAGGAAAAGCTCCGTATCAGTGCTGGGATTAGACACTCGCAGTTCTTGGCTTTGAGATTTGGGGATCTGAGACTGGCTGACACAGAATGAAATACGAGCATCCTGAATTTTTCATGTTGCAGTTCAAGTATATTTGGGCTAAATTCATCAAAGGGATAACCGGGAGAGATATTTTTCATTTGTAGAATCTTAATGAATACATGACACTGCTATTCATTATTCATCTGCTTTCGTATTTTAATTAATAGTTCTACTGGCCATTTCTGATTTTTTTCCCTCCCTTATTTATAGAAAGCCATCGCTTCAAAAATATTGAGTCATGCTGCTGTTTGTTACCTTTCATAACTTTTCCTTAATATTAGGACAGAGTGAACTTTGCTGTAACTTTTAAACACATAAATGAAGGAGAAGAATGCCATCTATTTTGCTGTTCCTTAGAGTCCTGTAAAAATTTGTGGTTTTCCTCCCCCACAAATGCTTTTGCAATGCAGCTGGCATAATTTTAGCCAGGGAAGGTGGTGTTTCTTGTGCAGGAAGGAACCACTAGAGGACACCACCAGATGACACATAAAGCAAACAAGCACGGCTGTAAACAGAGAAGGTGGGGGGAAATTAGTAGGGATGAGAAAATGCTGATTCCTAAGGTTTCATATGGATGAATGGAGCTGATCTAGCACCTCCTTACTGCCAGCCAGAACCTGTGGGATGGGAATGACTAAATCCTTGCAACACCGTGCTTGGGGTTGTCCTGTGCAGGGCCAGGAGCTGGACCTGATGGTCCTTGTGGGTCCCTTCCGACTCAGGAGATTTTATGATTCTGGGACTGTATTCTGTGAGCTTTGTTCCTCGTGATTCTAGAGCAGATCTGGGAGGAGGCTCTCCCAGAAGCTCTGCAGAGCTGCTGTCACTGCCCTGGAGGAGCTCTGGGACCCTGCAGCAGGGGAGGGATGATGGTGAGGTGACATTTCTCACCACGGGAGCCCTCGCCAGCCCTGCAGTGCTGGCCCTCAGTGATTTCTGCAGGACAGTCTTGCCAGGGAGGAAAAACCTCTTGATCCGCTGAAACTGATGGGAAAGGTGGTGGAAGTATAAAGCAGACCTCTCCCTTGCAGGTTGCCCTTAAAAAAAGTGGCTTCAAACACACGGGAAGGTTTAAAACTTTCAAATCACAGATTTAATGACAGGAGAATGATGTCAACAAAGCAATCAGGGCTGGGAGATGGCAAAAATGTCAACATTTTCCCTGTGCAAAAGCTGTACCCAAGCCTGGTACAATGGTTTTTACCGTTTGTGAAAAAACAATGCCAAAGCTCCCCCATTTTAAGCATTTCTAAAATACTCAAGAAAAGTTAAATGTGAAGTATTTGCAGAAGAGTCAGGTCATAAAGTCTGGTTCTCGGGCTCTGGCCTCTAAACCAAAACTCAGAGGCAAAAGGGGACAGGGAGATAAATGTCATTTCACAAGACTGTGTAACCCGAAATGCAAAACCCCCACAAAACCCAGCTGAAAATTTGCCTGTTTTCCATGTGTCTCTCACATCTGTGTGGTGCAGTGGATATCAGAGGAGCTGTGAGCCCTGAGGATTTCTTAGAGGTCTTCTAATCCCACAAAAATTACGTAAATCATGTGAAACCTCAGCTCTGGTGACGATGATGGAGAGGCTCTGGTGATTGCTTGAGTTGCAAAAGGGTTTTTGTGCTTGGCCTTTGACTCCCTCTCCTTGTTCTCTGTATGAATACAGCTAAACCCCCACATGCCAGGGATTTCAGGGAATGCAAAAGCATCCAGGAAAATTCTCCTCTTATTTATCTGCTTATCTCTAAAATGCTTTTTAAAATGGCTTTGAGTTTGCTCGTGAGAAACAAAATCACACACACACAAATGCACCTGCCCTAAAAAGCTGCTCTTAATGTGAAAGCTTTGCCTGTGAGTGGCAGGACCATGCCAAGCCTGAGGGCCCTTTTCTAGATAATTTTAACCAAATCCACCCATATTTGTTTCTCCCAAGGTGGCAAAACCCCCTCAGACAAACAAAAAACTAAATGAAAGAAATAATACAGCTCCAAACATCTAATATGGGTATTGATTGCATCTTTTTGTTAAAAACATATGACCAAAAAACTGATGTATTGATTTGTTTGGTTTTTTTTTTGTTAAGCTTTCAGTATTTATCAGAACTGAAGCTTAAAATATAACAGAAGTTTTTTAAAATTATCATATTGCCGAGATGGAATTCTTCCAATTTCTCTTTATATTCTTTCAAAATCGTTTTCTTTTCCTTATTGGAATGAAGAGAGTTTGGAGACCGTTTAGATGGATTCCTAATTAATCTGCTGGAATCATGGTTTTTTGTTGTTGTTGTTGTTTGGTTTTTTTGTATTTTTTTTAATTTTTAATATTTATTCCTTTCCTCATTCTCAGTAGAAGGTGAAATGATTTTTTAATATTTTGGTTGCATCATAGACTAGGGGTGCCCTCAGTAAATCCTTCCTCCACTAATGGTCCCACCTCCAGTGGGATTTATGTAGATTAAAAGCTGGACTGGCCAAAACCCACTAACATAATGCTTTGTTTTATGGAAAACTGTGGGGTTTACCTCTCTCTGAGGATGGTTTTGCTCTCAGTGGGAACATTCCTGCCTTTCCTTTTCTTTAGCTGGGATCAGGGTGGCACACAGCTCATCCTTCAGAAGTGGAGCAGTGGTACCTTCCCCTCAGGGCTGCTGATGGCCCCTTTCCCTGCAGGTACAGAGCTCCACAGACACAGCTTTTTCGGGCAGGAGCAGAGCATCTCCTGCTTCCTGTGGGGATTTCCAGACTCGGAGCAGCTTCTCTGCCTGTGCTCCCGCTGGGGAAGGTGCAAAAGCAGCCTCAGAGCGGTCCCTGCCTACGGAGTTTGCCATCGAACTGCTTTTTTAACTGATATTTCTTCCGCTTTGCTGGGGAAGGTGCAAAAGCAGCCTCGGAGAGGTCCCTGCCTATGGAGTTTGCCATCGAACTGCTTTTTAAACTGATATTTCTTCCTCTTTGCCTTCCTCTTCCCTCTTTTTCCTTTTTGCCTCTTATTTTGTCTTTTTGCCCCTCTTTTTTTGCCTGCCTCATATTTGGTTTGGTCGGGGGTTTTAGGGTTTTTTTTTCCTCTATTTTTTTTGTCTTTTCGTCTTTTTTCATCCATTTCCTTTGCCTTTTCGTCCCCCTTTTTTTTTTTTTTATCTTTTTTTCTTTCCTTTCCCCCTTCCCCTTTTCCTTCCCCGTGCTGTGGCCCTGGCTCTGTCGTGCCCGGCGGTGGCAGCCCCAGGTCCCGGGGCTGGCTCCGCTCTGTCCTTGCGTGTCGCGGTCACCAGATGGGGACAGAGCCCCACGCACGGCATCTGCGGAGGTAGCGCTCCCTTTACCACCCAAAATCCCCTGCCAGGAGCGTGCCGAGCTGGGAGATGGGGTTCGGGGTGGCAGCTGCACCCCTGGGTGCCCCGAGCCCGGCTCTGGGTGTGATGCTGGTGCCACGCCACAGGGACCAGCCTGGGGTCCCCTTGCTGTCACAAGGCACCGGTGTCCCTTTGGCCTGGAAAAGGTGTGTGTGCTTAAAAATAAGCACTCCACCAGCCCTTAAAACAGCTTTAAATTCCCTGGGGGTTCAGCAGGAGATTGAGCTGTAGAGCAAACTCGGCTTTGGAATTGCTTGTTTTTTCCTGCCTGTCATTGTAACAGAAATGCTGTTTAAAAATGACTGTTCCTATGTTTGAAGATACCCGTTCCCCCCAGTTTTCAGTTTTGTCTGACTCGCTGAGAACTGCACACACCAAGTATTTAAGTTAGCAGCACCCATCCAGGAGAGGAATTTGCAACCGACAGCATTGGAAATGAGAGGAGAAGCAAATTTGATGAGCATTTGGCTTTTTCGATAGCTGGTTACGCCTGATTGGAACCCGTGGGGAAAACAAACACAATTATTTGTGTGAGATTGAATTTCGTTGCCAACAGAAAATATAAAATCTGTCACCTGCACGCTGTTACCTGGTCGTGGGCTGGAGGATGCTCCAGCAGCGATGCCGGTGGGTACCAGCAGTAGCAGCCAGCCTTGGCCAAGGTGTGTGCTCAGGTACCCGTGCCCTCCTGCCCCACCACCACGTGTGACCCCTGAAATGTGGGTCACCCATATGGCGAGGCTCTCTCCCAAAATCATGGAGATGGCAAAGCAGGTCCCTGGAATTGAGTCCTGCGGGCTGCAAGCCTGGCTCTGGTTGCGTGGCCAGCCAAGCCTGGCGGAGCAGAGTCTGAGAGACCTTAAGATGTATAAATAATACTTGGCTGGAGTCCATTTCCTCAGCTCCAGACAGCTTGCAGTGTTCCCTTCTCCGGATCCTCAGTGTCAGACCCTTTCCCGAATCCAGCTGTCCCTGGTAATTGAATTTTAGTGCCTCAGGCTGGGAGTTTGTGTTGGTGTTTGAAGTGAAGCTCTTCAGCGTGGTCACCCGTGGGCTTTGAAGCTCCCTGTCTGCCACCGAGGATGGTGGGCATGGTGCCATCTCTGTGGGGACAGCCACTCTGCTTGGTCCCAGCTGAACCCACGCAGCAGCTGATTTAGAGACCTGAGGAGTTTTCTCCTGTGCAGATGGGAGAGACTGGACAGCTAATGAGAGTTTATTCTGGTGGATCTGAAAAACGCATTAAATATTCTTGAGAGAGCCACCAAGTGCTGTTTGGACAGCTGGTGGCACCTTTGCAGCCTGTGGGGTGGCACCCGCAGATGTGGCCCTGCTGTCAGTGATGGGATATGAGGCACTGAGCTCCCCACAGCCCATCCTGGGCTCCGACATCCCACAGACCTGGAGCAGGTCCCCATGGTCACGGCCAGGGGAAGCCACGAGCTGGAGCGTCCCCTTTCTGCAGAGGGAAGAGGAATTTAAGGTGGAGACAGTGACTAGAAACCCAGCAGAGCTGAAATCTGAGACTCCCTCTCTCCTCCTTAAACCATTTCATTGTAATTACCGTGCAAACAGACGGCTTGGGTAATTATTGCGTGGTTTTGTGGGTGTAAATTTAATGTGTCGCTCCCATGCAGCCACACTGTGAGAGAAGACTTTTTCCTTTGAGTTTTTCTCTTTAACTCCCTGCTTTCAGTTTCTCCCTGGATTCAGCACAAGCAGTTAATAGTCACCAGAATGGGGAATGGCTCTGAACCCCCATCAGCACCAGGGACTGGCACTGCCGTCCTGGTTGGCAGGGAGAAGCAGCAAATGTGCACGTACAGACTGTGGCCCAGCCTAAAACACAGGGAAAGGGATGCGAAGTGCAGTTGGTGGGTGTCACAAGGCTCCTGAGAGCCACCTTGTCCCCGGGCTTTGGTGGAGACTATGGGATGGAGCTGTGTCAGGAGAGGGTCAGGCTGGATCAGGGAAAGGTTCTTCCCCAGAGGGTGCTGGGCACTGCCCAGGCTCCCCAGGGAGCGGGCACGGCCCCGAGGCTGCCAGAGCTCCAGGAGAGTTTGGACAGCGCTGCCAGGGATGCCCAGGGTGGGGTTGTTGGGGTGTCTGTGCAGGGACAGGAGTTGGACTGGGTGATCCTGTGGGTCCCTTCCAGCTCAGGATATTCCCTGACTCTATGATTCTGTGGTGGTTCATGAGTTCCAAGGGGACACTCAAGCTAACAAATCCCTTATTTAAGTGCTGGTATTTATTTAAGGGTCTTGGAGAAGAGCAGGATTGGGTTTCATTTCTGCAGAGCTTGTTGAGCTAAAGCACCAGTCTCTCAAGTTAGCACAGAACAATGGTGCAGATGTGTCTTAGGGACGGTCTTTTGCATTTTTATTTCTGACTTTAACATATTGCACAAAGAATTGTGAATCTCAGCTCATAGTGATTTATTTACTGTAAGAAAATTTTCCATGGAATTACAATCGTTTCCACTTTTTTCTGGTCATAATAATCTGAATTTTGCCACCGCCTGTGTTCAACTCAAAGCACAGGAGCAAATCACCGTGAATGCGGCTTGTTGAAACATTCCCACAGCCCAGGATGACAGAGGTGGCTCCAAACAGCTTGGAATGTTCGTGTGCTTGTGTGTCTGGGTGTAATATAGTGGGGCAGACCTGCACTGCTGTCTGAACTGCAGAACAGATGACTCAGAAAAGACTCTCAAGTAAGTTATAAATTGTTTCCTGTCACCCGTGCTGCCGTCTCGCTCTGCTGTTCTGCTCCTGCTATTACATTTGTTTCCTTCCTCCTTCCCATTCCCTGTATAAAAACAAAGCTGAAAGTGCTTGTGCTGAAGGCACTCGTGCTGATGCCCTGCTCGGAGTATTTTTAGTAGAATCCCCTGGGTTTGGGCTGCCCAGCTCTCACAAATAACCGAGCCAACAAAGCCCATTGCTGAGCAGCTGCTTTTCTGCTGGTTGGATAAAGATGCTGCTGGAAGCAGCTTCATTTTTCAGTTTATCTTTCCCACCTGTACCCTCCGTAGCATAACACATCCTGCTGAGAGCTAAACCTGTCTGTGCTTTCGGACCCACCTCCTCTGCAAGAGCCGATGTTCTGTTCCAAGTCCCCCAGCACCCAAAATCCGTTGGGCTTGTCCTTTTCGTTCAGAACTCCTCCCTGTAGAATGCTGGAGGTCCGTGCTTGTGCCTACAAGGATCCACGTGTCCTCTGGAGCATCCCACGGGCCTTGGCTTGCTCTTGGCATGTGGCCAAGCACAGGGGACTCGCTGTGGAAATAATGAGCTGCAGTAGGTTTGGGAGCAACAAAGGTGGAAGGGGTCATATTTTCCTTTCTCCTGTTTTCCTCCTTGAAGGCAGTGGGTCTGTGCTGTCTCTGGGCTATAAATGAAAGTGACTGGAAAATTGAGATATAGAAGAGAAAGCCCCAGGCATTCATTTTTCCAACAGGAAAATCATTTTATTGTGCTGGAGTTTTCCATGGTATCTCCACAGGTTTTGGGGATGCTCTGTGTACTTTGCCACCACAACATTGCTTTGCTGGTGCTTTGGCCACAGGGGAAGGATGTTTTTAAGATGTGGTGGTTTTGTGCCCCAGCCTTGCCTTGTAGCAACAAGGGCCAGGTAATTCTTGACTTTACGTAGGTACTTTTAGTCAGTCCAGGCTACTTCTCTAAATATAAAAATACATTTTACTCACAGCTCAGAGATGTACAGGGATACTTTCATACAGAAAACACAGAACTGGAGGGGAGCATCCTGAGGATCTGCCCTGCTGTCCGCTTGTGGTCACCCCCTGGTGTGAGTGGGAAGGGAACATGTCAATTAATTTTGTTTACTTGAACAGAATTAATGTTTTCCTGCATTTCTAAGAAGATACTTCATCTGGCTTTGAGCATTTTTATTTGAACTTTAAAAATATTTTTCTGACCTTTTTTTTTCAAAATCAAGAGACCATATGAAAGTGAATCTTTCCTCTGATCAGCTTCCACTTAAATGTGTATTTTTCAAAGGATGATTATATCAAAGTTTTCTAATGAGCTCCATGGACTGGACATGGCCAAGAAAAATGTCTGGATTAAGGTACTGCTGGTTTTGGTGTCTCTCATCTGTGCAATAAGTGGAAAAACAATTTTATAGGTGGTAGGATTGGATGGTGAAAAGAACATGTGGGAAAAAAAGTCCCTTATGCCTGAATATTTTTTGACAAAGATCTAAAGAATGCTCTTAGTCTGATATAGCAGGGTTACATCCTGCTGGTGTGACCAGTCCTGGATTCTGATCTGCCCTGGTAAGTCTGAAAAATTACCTGTAATGTTTAGATACTGCCATTATATCTGCAGTTTTGGAATTTCATTCTAGCTTATTCTGGTTTTGGACTTCCCAGGGTTGTTGGGAGTCTGGGCTGGGCTAATTCCTGGGGAAGGAACCGGAAGAGCTCTCTTATTTCTGTGTTTTTTGAATGTAAGTTCAGAGCTCACTTGTACAGTGCCTTGGAAAGTAACTGATAACAAAAGAGATTTGGAGTTTGAGTAAGATAAGAATCAAATTGAATATTTGTCCTGACCCAACAATGCACTCTATCTGTTCAGGAGATCCAAAGTGTTGCACTTGTTTTAAAATAGTTTTTCTGTTTTCTCTATCTCCTAAACTTCTCTGTGCTGATGTTGAACTCAAGTGCTAAATCTAACGATGGTCACAAACTCCAAGGGATGGCAGCAAATTTGTCTCTAAAATTCGGTGATAGTGAACCTTCCCATCCCTCCTTTGTCATGGCAAAGTACCACAGGAGTTACAAACACCACGGGACACTCAAAGCCTCTGGGGATGCTTTTATAGCTTGTTGAGAAATGGGTGATTCCACAGAGCTGCTGCTTTCAGAGGTGGCCCTGAGCTGAGATCCCCGTGTTGTCCCAGTGTTAGCGTGGAAACACATAATCACTGGATGATTATATGCAGGTGCTTTTATTGAAGAGCTCTGGGAATCAGGGGTACAGACAAACCCAAATCTGACTCCGACATGGATTCGAGATGGACACATTTTATACTCTTTACATAACCGTATGTTGATTATTAACTTGATATTGTTCTATTGTGTGTATTGTTTTTGCTCAAGCATGAATTTGAGCCCGTCTCTCCCCACAGCATTTCTCATCCATTGCACAGGAGGGTACACAGGTGTAGGTTCGCAGTGTTTTAGTAAGGACAATGCTTGATATTAACTAATTAATTATCGCATTTAACATAATCTACTATGCAGGTGGGTACACAGGTATAGGTTCACAGGGTTCTAGTAAAGACAATGCTCGCTCCCGTTTCCAAGGCCCATTTTAGCTATCATGATTTTAGGAACATTTTAACCCCATGCTATCACCAGCTCCTAAACTTGCTGCGGCTCAGCTTGGAGCATTTCACAGCCGGGGCAGGACACTGAAGTCAGTGTAATTAAGGATGTGCAGTGCACCCCTGAGCAGGAATTGCACGCTGCAGTCCCCAGTCGATATCCCCGAGCCTCCTGGCTTTGGTGAGTTGCAGTTTATCCCTCTTGGAGTGAGGCCTGGTGCCTTCCTCCTTGGAGACGATTCCCGTAATTCCTGCGTAATTCCATTAGCCCCAAGCAGACCTACCTACAGCACACAGAACACATTTTTCTAAACTCCCCAGATCCTACTGGAAATGATGCCCAGGCCCCTCCCAGTGGGAACTTGTGCTCAGCAGAGACACGGTGACAGAAACCAGCCTTTAAAAATGATTTATACAGCACTAACAGCAAGACTAGTGAAACCTTAGAAGTGTTAAGTGACAAGGGGTCTGTGGTTTTGCTTTTATTGTCTGGATCCTGTAAAGTGGAGTCCAGGAAGCAGGAGATATACCAGGAGGCTGGTGCAGACACTGAAATGGCTGGTTCTTCACTTATTCTTGATATTTATTTAGAAAGCACTAGAAAAAAATATTGCTTTTTCTGACAAACCTGCCAATAAATTTGCTCAGTAGGCATAAATAATGAGCAGCATGGGGACATGGCTGGCAGATGATAGTCTTGACATGTTTGTAAGCAACTCAAAATCCATTACCATGGGATCAAAATTGCATAAGAGTCAAAGAAAACACTGAATCAGGGCCTAAAAGCTAATATATCAATTTTGATAAGCTACCTAGTAATCAGCTACAAGAAAACTTATCTTGCTCAGGTTGTATTTCTAGCTGGCATAGAGACTGAAAATTAAAGAATTAGCATATTTGTGGCAAATAAAATATTATGCTTCCAAACAAGTGACTGTCCTTATTTAATGCCCTGCTTTGTATTTAGAGTAGCTGCAGAGGCGCATCCTATATGTGCTCACTACAGCAACTGAGTGATGTGTTTAGAATAATTCATCAGATAAATTCATGTCCATGAATAATCTGCATTCAGATCATGACCTTTACCAAGCTGTGCTTTTTCCAGGGCTCGGAACTTTCAGCTATTTCTGGGAAGAAACAAGGGGAATGCAGAGGAAGTTTTCTCCCACTCCTCCATTCCAGTAGGATTCCTCATTTAGGGGCAGGGCAGGAAAGGCTCAGCCCAGGGGATTTTCCGAGTGTGTGGCTGGAGCTGGGGAAACAGCGGTGCTTTAATTACAGACAAGGGGCTGGGGGCACAGCTGAGCTGTGAGAGCCACCTGTGGCCAGCACTGAGTGTCTTGGCTTTGCCAGCATGGGCTCTCCTGAGTCCCCCTTGCTGTCACTAACCGTGCACTAAGAGCAGAAGTGCGTTCCCCAGAGCTGAGCTGATGTGTGGTATCTTCCTGTGCCACAGTCCCTGACTCCTCTGGAGCCCTGGGAGAGGTCAGACAGTGGGAGCAGCTCCCACCAGCACTGGTGGCTCTCACCCCTAAGCCTGGGCTGCAGAGTGAGCGCACGCAGGCACCGGGCAATGCTGGAGGAGTCTCACCACTGCTGGGTTCTGGGAAATGAGGCAGGGCAGTCTGTCCAGCTGATGTGAGTCCACATTTGTTTATCCACTGAAACAGCTGGCTGCTTATCCCAGCACTTACCTGATGGGAAAACCACTAATGAAGCAGCTCTCGCGGTGTGAGTGAGCTCTGCACACTGACTGCGGTGCATTAGAGAGGACAATTAGAACAGCGTCAGCACCACGGACAGGTGCTCAGAGAAGAGCAGGTTACAGCTACAAGTGCTTGTAAGCCACGGTAGGTTTTGCTCACCATGCCAAAAATTAATAGGAAATAAAATAGCCAGAGAGCAACAGGGCTGTAAAGTGTCAGGAGCAAAAACTGAGCCAGAGATTTCCATTTAGCAAATATTATATCTTGCTATTGGATGACTCTGATGTTAGTGATTTTAGAAGTGAACTTTAGCATTTTTATTATGAAACATTTACATTCTCCCTCATTTGCTTTCAGCAGTTTCACAGAGCTATGTGCTGCGCTCACACAGAAACGTCTTATGAATTCTGCAATGTTTTTATTTGCTTCTTGTGTCTAAGATGGTGAATAAAATCTTGTATAACCTCTTGCTGTGGGAATGAGGTTCCCCCGGGCATGTTCTCAGATCCTCTGGATCATCTGCGTGAAGGAAAACCTCCCAGGCTACCAGTCATTTTATGTGGCTGGGGCCACCATGTTTAGCTTGGGAGACTTTGGCAGTTTGATTCACCAGCTCGCCCAAGGAGCTGGTCCTCCTGCAAAATGAGCTGGGAAACTTGAGACTGGATTTGCTAGGCTGTAGTCCTGGCTTTGTTGTTCCCCCTCTGGGTGAAAGCAATGACTCAGTTTCCTTATCTGTAAAACGAAGGACAAGGATTGTTTTCCCATTGTAAAAGTTTGGAGAGTGGATGAGACGCTCAAAGCAGAGGTTTTTCTGTAGGAAATATGTGAAGGAAGCTTGAAAGGGATCTGCATTCAGCACTGTGAGGTTTACTTGCTGTTTCAGCTTGTTTGTTCTCTCATCAGGCTGTTGAACAGTAGCTAATGAAAGGGGATGACCTTTTTTTTTGTACAGGATATCATTGCTCCTGTGTCTTTGAACCAATTAACACTGCAGCTTTGTTTGTGGAATGCAGCAGCGTTGGGTCCTCCCTGTTAGGACTTTGATGACTGCTGCAAAAGCAAAAATGTGGCTGAATGGGGCTTTCATTATTTCATTATTCCCTAAATTTATTTTAGGCTGCTAAAGAATTAACGTGAATAATTTTCCCATTTCACCATCTGCTTTAGACTCCATCTCAAAGGGTTCCCAATGAGCACTGCACGCAAAACCCTTTAAAAATGATCCTCTCCATATTTCCCACACTCAGCAGTCTGCTAATGTGGCCAATAGATCTAGGTGATGGGCCCGCATGATTTAGGGAGCATCATTAGGGTTATGATGAGCTATGCAACTGTCTTGTTTATTCACACTTAGCAATTTCCTCGCAGTGCCTTTTGTCTCAGAGAGACTTTCTGCATTTAAGCTTTTAGAGAGAGAGTAATCCAGAGACATTCAGGCAGTGAGACATCCACCTTGGGCTCAGGAGCACAAGCTGCTCCTCTGCTTTCCATCTCATTTCCCTCGTGGCTCGGGCTGGACACGCTGAGGAGCTCTGGTGAGCTCTCCATAACTGACCCGGGGGAAGTGCACGTCTCCTGCTGACGTTCAAAGGGTTACTCACAAAGAGTTTGCATGTCTTGACTGTCAAGTCTCTGTCTCTGTGCATTTCCCACTCCAATCTCTTGGGTCCAAGGGTTGTTTTTTTTATTCAGTCTTTGCCTGTTGGGGTTGAACTCCACTGAAGCCTCTATTACACATCCTCGCCACGAAGCCTCTCAGGGCAGCCCACGACTGCCCTCCTTCCTTGTGAGGAGGAGGAGGAAGATCAGGAAGCTAAAGAATTTAACCTGCCTGTCAAACAAAATTATTCATGGCAGGTGAGTGGCTGAGCAGCATTTTGCAAGGTTGCCGTGAATAATACATAACATGGTCAGTCTTGGCACAGAAGTGTTTCTCTAAATTTAGAATAATTCCCACGCCTGGAAGAAAAATGGAGCGCATCTTCATATTTCTCATTTTCTGTGATAGGTGTGGAGGGGTGCTTTGATGGTCAGGCGTGAGCAGCTGCAGCTCTGCCCTTCGGGGCCGTGGCTGCAGGGCAGGGCAGGGGAGCAGAGCCGTGTCCTGAGCGGAGCCTGTGCTCCAGGACGTGCACACAGAGGTTTATCAGCGTGGGCAAAGCGGGATTGCAGCGAGGCTACACAGCCCAGGATGGCACCTACCTCCTCTCCTGCCAGCGTGGGGCCAGCGGGGACACAAATGTGCAGCCACCCTCGGCGCTCCCCTCTAGGGTTTGTTTGCAGAGCAGAACACAGAGGGACGGCCGCGCACACAGATATGCTCGGACTTCTCCCCAAAGTATGATGTCATTCTGGTATTTTATATTCAGAGGAAAAATTATAATGGCACTGTTTCCTTCCTTCAAGCAAAAAATTAGTTGAGCAGATCCTCTATTCTTATGGAAAGCCTGTGAGCCTTTGCTGGGAATTGTTTTTTTTTTCTAATTCTTGAAAGGGGCTACTTTCTCACACAAAATTTTGGCTGAAATACAGTTTTTACCATGTTTTGCAATAGAATACATAAAGGACTCAGATTATTTTAATTTTTTATTATATATAGGAAGTCTAACTTTATATTTTGAACTACTGGCATTATATAAATTACAACAAACAAGAAACATTCCAACTTTTTTATTTTTATAAACTTTTATTTTCACTTGCTCTTTCCTCAGTTAACTTGCATTGGCTTTTTGCTCACCCTGGAAACCCACGTGGTGATAAAGGGAATACGAATATGCTTAAATCCCACCAAATCCATCCCTTCCTAAACACCCACACACCTCTCATGGTTTGGAAAGTGGATTTTGATCACTGTTTTGTTGATGCCGACATAAATGAGTGGCAAAAATCTTGGTGCAAACTCTGCAAGTCAAAGAGAGTCTGCTCATTGACTTATTGACTTTTGCTCAAGCATTTGATGTACAGAAACAAAAGAGATTGAGAGACCTGGCTGACCTGAAAGATCCCATTTCCAGGAGCAATCCATGAGGGGTATCAGGAGAGGATGGATGTGATGGACAGAGGGGTAAATGGAGTGGGCGTTCCAGCTTTAACATAGGGCTGCAAGGGCACTGGAGTGAGGCCTTTAATTTCACATTAGGATTCTTCTCGTATTTGTTAGATAGAACAATATTAACCTTTTGAATTTATTTAGAAACTCATTAGTGCTTTTTTCTATAGTCCATTCTTTTCCTGATTAGCTCTCCTCATTACAATTCAAATTTCTTTCTGCTACATTTACCACATTGTCCTGCTTTCTCTCATCTCTATTGTTGCTCGGCTTAATTTATTAAAGCAATGAAAAAGGAAGGAGGGATCAGTTGACACAGCAACCTTCCAAGCCTTTGGTGTTTGAGGAGGAAGAGAGAAGAAGGGAAACACCCCTGAGTTTGCCTTTTCCTCCAGGAAAAGGGGTGGGAAGATGTGGCAGCAGTTGCTATACAATTGCGGGGTGCAAGCATGGTTGAGAGTGGAGCAGCAGACAAAAACCTTCTCTGGGCCTCAGTCCATGCCCAGAGGTGGCAGCAGGGCACTGAAGTGGCCGCAGTGCCATCCTGCCGTGACCCTACAGCCTTGCAGGCCGTGACTTTGCTGCTTTCTCACTGCAGCCATCGCTCAGCCCCAGAGTTTTTAAATGACATTCGCTCTGAGGGTTCAGTGTCCCCATCGTGTCCTGCAAACACGTGCAGCTAATGCTCCTCTGGCATCCTGTGCCTAAGGTCGTTTGTTAAACTGTGGAAGCCATTTGTAGCATTTCTTTAGCGTACTTTTCCTTGGGATCAAGATAAAAGTTGGGAGCTGCTGTAATTCCTCTTGACTTCACTCAGCTCCATGGAATGTGAATGGATGCTCTGATAGGTTTTTCTAGTAGGAGACTTGAGCCTGTCCCTGGGGGAACTGGAATGGGGAGATGCTTAGATTCATTTGTGTATTTGCTGCCCTGATTTGCAAACTATTTTTTATTAGGAACATAATTTTTGCCCTGGTTTTTTTCCTGTTAGTATGGTGCTCGTTTCTCAGCAGCAACGCTGCCACATCCCATGTGCCTGTGATTAAAGCTGCATTCACTCCTGACAAGAGATGATTAAATACAGCCAGATGATTCCAACCATCCCAGCCGCCGTGGTTCTCTGATTATTGGTGTGTTTGAACATCTCACAAATGTGAATGGATGTGTTTATGCAGCAGCTACGGTAAAACAGGGAAGTGCCAGAGTGTTTTATTTGAGGAACAGAGGGATTAACTCCGCAAAGGTTATATAAAGAGGTTTTGGCAGGGCCACAAAAAGAATCTGGATTTCTGAGTTTCTACTCCAATGCCTTAATCATAAAATCATCTTTTCTCTGAATTCTTTTCTGTCTGAGGTAATTATAGTTTTGGCTGAGTTTATGTCCTTTATAAAAACCTGTCTTTCACACATCTTGTGAAACTGAAGAAAAGAAAAAAATAAAAAAGAAGATAAAACAATCATAATTTTCCAAGTGTGTAATTCTGGATTCCAGCAGAGGTCTAAAACAAGTAAGGTAATTATTCCACTCAGTTCAGCACCATTTGGAGAATTAGGCTATTTTGTGAATTGTAGTTTTAGAATAAGACACATGGACTGGAAAAAGTTCAATGAGCAACATGTAAAATAAAACAAATGCCTGGAAAAATCATCTGAAAGAAAAGGAGCTGGCTTTGAGTGAAGGTGGTTGGAGCAAGATGGGAAAGGTTGATGTTGAGAGAAGGTTAAAAAAAAGGCAAATAAAAAGAAAGACTTTCTTATTTCCTTTAGTTTAGGAGGAAAATGCCAGTGCATATTTTCAGGGCGAAATTAAATCTTGGTGTAAACTAAAGATAAAAAGACTTTCCCCAAGGATGGATTTGGCCCATGGGCAATTACAGGAGGTCAGTCAGGGGAAGCTGCCAGGGAGAGGTGGAGCCAGCTAGTTAAAGGCTAGGCTGGACCATACAAGCACAGTTGTTAGTGATGGTTAATTAACTTGTTCCTGGCAATCAGCCACCGGGGCAGGAGGTGGACTTGATTTGCAAGTCCTGATTGCCAAGAAAGTCACCCATAATTGGCTGTGATCTTGCAGCTTTCTGGTTTTCACCTTGGTCTCCTGTTCGCCTCTAAATGGTGCTTGGGGGGGTTTCTTTTGTTTATTTGATTTTTTTAGTTGTCTCTCCGCAGGTTCTTTGCTTCATATAACACCATTTTCATACTTATTGCTATTGATGTGATTGAACCTTTACCGTGGTGGGATTTTGGGTGCACATCTCGACGTTGCTGGATCCATGGTGAAGTTGTTGGGTTTGGGGCATTTTGGGGAGGATGTTTCATTTTGGTGGGGGAGGGCCCACTGTCTAAGGAGAGAGTGGTGTCAAATCTGTGAGACAGGAGCAGTTGCACCTGCAGAAAGAGACTGAGGGGAGTGGGTTTTTACTGAAGTAGAGAGGAATAAAAGCAAGTGAATGATATTAGCATGTAATTTTTGCAGTTGATGCAGCGCATAATAACTTCAATTTCAAAGCTTCTCATTTCCCTCACTTTGTGCCTTATTAAGACTCCAACCTATATTTAATGGTGGCAATATCCCTTTTTGCTTCCTTAATTCTCTGTCTGCAATTGATCTACATAACCTGCTAAATCTCCACTCGGCTCTCTGAGGCATGTGAGGCTTCTCACCGCACCCTGAGAGACACAAAATTATGACTCGAGCCTTCTCTTACAGAGTATGTGTGTTATTGTGGTTCCCTGCTTCCTTGTGCTACAGGCAGAATAACAGAAGAGTATAAAATCTTATTTTCAAATATTTATGTCGTGTTGTCAGGGGTGTTCCCAGCATGTCAGGCAGGTTTCTGCTCAAGCTTCTCGATTTCTTTTCCTTTACATGGGATGTTCTGTGTCCAGACAAAGAAAGAAAAAAATATGTATTTTATTATTTAGAAAGGTACGTATCCAATTGATGGTTTTATGAAACAAGTTTTCATAAATGTTAGGCTTGGGAAAAGGCTTCCTTTGGCAAACCTAGTCTGGATATTTCTACCCTTGATACATTGTATAGTGCCGACTTCTCCTCTCATTTTTCTGTCTGTAATTGTGCTGTAGACCTTTTCCAGAATATTTCTTCATGATGTGACTCACCCAGCTTCCAAAGACAAAGTGCAGCTTATTCAAACTATTCTAAGTCTATTTATCCAGGCAAATATTTGGACATGTAAAACAGCAGTAAAGTGTGACGATGTCTATCAGGGCAGGAGAGCACACAAAACCTCTGATATTGTCAGTCTCTTCTGGTGTGTTTTTTCTGGAGTTATTAATTGCCAAGGAGCAGTGTAGAAGTTGGATCCACACCCATACCCGTGCACGGGCAGTGAGTGAAAGCTGTGCATGGGTTTCAGGTCCATTTTCTCAGCTCTAAGTTGGGAATGCACAGGCTCACAGCTTCATCGGAGCTGCTTCCCCACCGAGGGGCCCTGGCTTCGGCAGCTGCACGAAGATCTCCCTGCTCTGTGTCACTGGTTCAGCCTTTAAAAGCCAAGAGTTGTCAGGAGCTGATGGCTGTGTAATGGATTCCTCAAAAGGCATCACTGCTGAATTTATCTTACATCTTATCCGGAGCAGTTTGGGGTCTGGATCTTACCCTTGGGGATTTCTCACGCAGGTGCTGATCGCTTTTGCTCCTGAGCATGGCTGAAAAGCCCTAAGAGCAGGAGCAGTCCCTGAGCTGGAGCCCTCCTTGCAGCAGGACAGGCATTTTGGCAGCTGGCAAGACATGGTGGGGATTTCTGTGCTGGTCAAAACATCCAATTAAAATTTTGTGCAAGTTTAGTTCGTTGGCAAGTTCTTGACAATTTCACACTCTCAGCATGGAAGAGACTTCAAGAGAGGCTCCTCCTGTCCCCAGATGAAACTGGCCTTTTTTTCCCTGGAGACTTGTTCTCTGAACTGCTGACACAAGCTATGAGAGCCCACCTGGGGTGATGGGAGGCATAAGTTGCCATATGTGTGGTTAGGAATTTGTAGGAATTTGGCAACATTTCTTTGCTGCCAGGGCTACAGATATGACTGACTGGNGCTCTAAGTTGGGAATGCACAGGCGCATGGCTTCATCGGAGCTGCTTCCCCACCGAGGGGCCCTGGCTTCGGCAGCTGCACGAAGATCTCCCTGCTCTGTGTCACTGGTTCAGCCTTTAAAAGCCAAGAGTTGTCAGGAGCTGATGGCTGTGTAATGGATTCCTCAAAAGGCATCACTGCTGAATTTATCTTACATCTTATCCGGAGCAGTTTGGGGTCTGGATCTTACCCTTGGGGATTTCTCACGCAGGTGCTGATCGCTTTTGCTCCTGAGCATGGCTGAAAAGCCCTAAGAGCAGGAGCAGTCCCTGAGCTGGAGCCCTCCTTGCAGCAGGACAGGCATTTTGGCAGCTGGCAAGACATGGTGGGGATTTCTGTGCTGGTCAAAACATCCAATTAAAATTTTGTGCAAGTTTAGTTCGTTGGCAAGTTCTTGACAATTTCACACTCTCAGCATGGAAGAGACTTCAAGAGAGGCTCCTCCTGTCCCCAGATGAAACTGGCCTTTTTTTCCCTGGAGACTTGTTCTCTGAACTGCTGACACAAGCTATGAGAGCCCACCTGGGGTGATGGGAGGCATAAGTTGCCATATGTGTGGTTAGGAATTTGTAGGAATTTGGCAACATTTCTTTGCTGCCAGGGCTACAGATATGACTGACTGGTGTGTATCCTCCTTTTTTTTTTTACTTTTGGCTGCCTGAATTAATGCATTTTGTATTGATTCTCTAATGAAGACAGAGGCCTGAATTCATACACTGCTTTTTTATTTGCATTTTTACTACAGTTAGTCTCATTTCATCGTTGCTGAAGGCCATTAGTGAGGAGCTAGGTGACTTGTCTATGCTTCTGCTTTTTGTAGTTTTCCAAAGCTCTATACATAATAAATCAGGCACCCTTTTTTGCTTCTGCAATTAACTAATCCACAATGTAACAGGAGAAATAGAATTAATTGATTATGTCAAGCTTAAAGCCTTAAGAAGAAAATGCAACAAAATAATGAAACACTTTTGTGATGATGCCTTTCGAAATCATTGTCCTTGTTCTTACACAGATATAGCCATGAAATTAGGATGGATAAAGGATTTTGCCTCTGTGTCCCCCTCCAGTCAATCCCGACCTGTGTTTGAAATGAACTTTTGATGTGGCACGTTCATGTCTGCGGCAGACAGGGCTTCAGCTTTCTTCTCATCCCACCTACAGACAGCAACTCCCTCTGCTTCCCTCAAGGCAATTCGTGGTCCGGCAGCAGAACCAGCAGACACATCACCTGCCATGAATGCCTTGAGCTGCTGGATGTAGCTATTCCACGGCAAAAGCCTGTGTTTTTTCCTTGATAGAGACCTCTCAGTCTCGTTTCTTTACCCTCCTTCTCTGAAGAAGGAAGACTGAAGCAAAAGAAGGTTGAAGGACGTTTCTCAGCAACACCTCTGAAGCTGCTGCCTGGCACTGAGCCACGATAGTCACTCAAATCCACATTAAGCTGCGTTTCAACAAGGAAGTGTTTGAGCTCGGTCTGACCTATTTTTTGAAACAAGGATTTGAAAGTCCTCTCTTGCATAATGGGCTGTGTTGGCACAGCATCACAAAAGCAAAGTTGGATCCTGGGTTCCCTCTGTACCAGCAAAGTACTCCTGGCTCAAACTACTTCTGCTAAACTAACCTCCATTTCCTTTAAAATATGCTTGTCATTTATATGGTTAAAATGGTTTCCTTCCTTGTGATATTTTACCCTGTGAACTTTTTTTTTGTACAGGAAGCCACGGGCCATTTATTGTGCAGTTCGTGCTCTCAGGTGCTTCTGTTCCTTGCTGACATGAATTCCTAGTGCTCACATCCTCCTTGAAACCAACCCCTGCAGAAGGGAAAAGCCTGGAAAGAGTGAGGTTCACACCAGCTTCTGTATTACTCTTTTTTTCAGGAGCCCTTCAGTGGGTGCTGCCTGTCACATTAGCTTCTCCAAGGGGGAGATGATCCTCTAGGATTATGTGCTGGAGGCAGGTCCTTTAGTGCTCCTGCACACTGGACAGGACAACAGATTTCATGTTTCTCTAAAAAGGAAAAGCAAGTTTTTATGGGCAAAATGCACAATTCCTGTGCAACATTCGTCCTCCTAAAGACAAGCCACTAAAATGCTGGCATTTCCTCCAAATGGAGAAAGAGTTTTGGTGGTTCCAGCTCTGTGCAATTGTTTCCCAACTTCCAAGTACACCTACAAAATATTGCCTGCAGCACAACATTGGAGATGATTAAAAGGATTTTTTTTTTTTTGCAAAGATGAAAGATTTTACACCTCGCTGGTAAATGTAAAAATATTAATTGAATGAAGTATTAATTGTCAGTAGAAGAACAAATGTGGCTTAAAATGCATGTAAAGATGTTGGAATTTAAAAATGACCTGATAATGTAAGAACTATAAAACACGAAAATACTTAATTAAAACATACACATTTGAGAAGGAAAATAATTGTAATTTGAAATATTCTTCATTTTAATAGATATTTCCTCAACTTCATTGAGCATTGGTGCTTTTTTGTTGTAAATAGCTCATGTCCTGTATTTTCCATTCATTAAGCAATGCTGTTTTTGCTGTTTGTTTGCTACTTTCAGAACCTTCTTTGCAGGCTCGAGTGAAGAGCAGCTTCTCCTGAAGGTGTCTGTAGAATCTGGGAGCTGTTGTGATGAGTGTTGCAGTAAGGACTCAACAGATCAACCCCAAAGTAGGCAACAGCTACTTGGCAAAAGCGAAGGTGAGTTTTGCCCGGTGTGACAATGAAAACTGAGCCATTACTTCAGCATTTAACACCTAAAGAGCGTAGGACAAGGGTCACACCAGCTTTTTCCTCTGGGTTAATCCCTGCAGTGCACTGTGGTGTACTCAGTGCCCCGACACCTGCCCTGGCACTGCTGGCCCTGCAGATGTAAATCAGGAGGAGAGCTGCCCTCTCTGCTCTCGGATGAGGAAAGTGTTTATTTTTACTGGTAAGAGCAAGCTCTCTCTTCAGCTGTCACAGCCTGGGTCAGGAAAGCAGAAGGCTCTGTTTCCTTGGGAGCTGCTTGGCCTCTCTGCTGGGAATTAGCCAGGCATTAGTCATGGCTTTGCTGGGACCCCTCTTTGCCCTTTCCAAATAAATGGCTTTGGAAGAGGAGGGCAGGGCTGTGAGTCTTGGAAGGGATGAGGCACCTTCCAGCCAACCTCTGCTTGGGATGAGTGATTTACAGAGCTGGAGGGAAGCTCTGGGGCACCCATCTCCCATGGCTAAGCAGGAGTTCAGTTGATGTCATGTCCCCCAGGAGCTGGAGGGAAGCTCTGGGGCACCCATCTCCCATGGCTGGGCAGGAGTTCAGTTGATGTCATTTCCCCCAGGAGCTGGAGGGAAGCTCTGGGGCACCCATCTCCCATGGCTGGGCAGGAGTTCAGTTGATGTCATTTCCCCCAGGGGATGGTGGGGATGAGGCCTGGTCCCTGGGCACTGAGGCAGCCTGTGGATGATGCCTTGTAGAGGCTGCCCTGGAGCAGAGGCTGGACAGAGAATGAAAGGATAAAGGGTACGTATTTACTAAAAGGCCTTCACAGGGTGCACCTTGGGCAGTGCAGGAGTCTCGCAGACACAGCCACATGTTTTTGGGACAGATATAACTTTTGTCCATTTGCATATCAGAGGTTAATTGTCCAATTCCAGCTTCAGGCAGTGCAGTCTCATTCTCGGTTTGCTCCCCCTCCAACTCACTTTTGTTTCCATTTGTCAGGGCCTGGGACAGTGAGGTGTCCTTGATTCTCAGGCCTGGAGAGGAATTGTTGTGCCTGACCAAAATGGGAAAAGCAGTTGCTCACATTCTGTATGGAGCTCAGAGTTACACACTAAAGAACTGCAGGATTACAAACATATGAAATTATAAAGCTAAAATCCTAAGGCATCATGGAGGCTGTGCCAGAGGGGAGTGCAGGCAGAGGGACTCTGTGCTCTCCATCCCATCTCATCCACCTGTAAGGAAGCACTCATCAAAACCCATCCGATTTGTGAGGCGGAGTTGTGATGCTGCACTCCTTGTTCTGAGACAAACGCCAGAAATCCTGCCCAAGCAGGAGAGGAAAAGGCCCTATTCCTTATCCTAGAGCCAGTGGAGAAGGTCAAGAGGCCGGAGCCACTTCTACATCCCGCTGGCAGGATGGGACACCTTACCTGATCTCTCACCACCATGATGGCACTGAGAAGGAATGATGGACAATGGGAACAAAATCCTTCACGACCCATCCTTCTGTGCCAGTCTGGATGTTCTACTGATGAAAGAACTCACAGGAATCTATGGAAACCAGTGGGAATGCTTTGCTGCTCCCTTAGGATAGGATTCCACCCTGTGGTTCTTCCGTGACTTTTCTGTCACTCTCTTTTTCACCTGTTTTCACTGACTGCTTGCACTTGCAATAGGAGATATTTGCTGCTGTCGGGCCCAGAGCAGCCAGGGACTCCTCTGAGGAACTCTGCCCATTGCAGAGATGGGGAGTGCTGGCATACTCAAATAATGGAAACTCTCAAGATATTTTTCCCCTGCCCTTTCTACACCAGATTCCCAACAAATGTTCCTGGGTTAGTTGTGAGGAGGGGGCAGATGTTCAGCTTTAATTCTTGTGCTTCTGAAAGCTGCATTGGAACAGACCCTACAAAAGCAATGCTCCATTTCCTTCTCAGAGTAATAGGGGATCCAGTGCCAAGGTCAGACCCAGGGCTGGGCTGACCCCTGCTTGAGGAGTGGAGACGAGGCTTCCCCTGCCAGTCCATCTCCCATTTGGCCCTACACCTCTGGAAAGGGGGAGGAAGCGTCGTGAGAGGAAACAACACAATAACATCTTCCCAGTTATCTGCCATTAACCTATGTGCAGCTTGAAGCAATATTGCACAAGAACAAAAATCAGCAGATACTTTTCCAAAGGCAGTCAAAAACTGTTCTTTATCCGCTCAGATCTTTGCTGCCTGGGGCTGTCTGAGTCATTCTTCTCACTGAAGTCTGAGGATGATTTCCCTTCTCTTACTGTGAAAAGTTTACACTTACAAGACTCATGCATGAAGGACCAAAAGACATTTGGTTTGGCTGCACAGTAAAAGAGTTTAGTGTCTTCATTGCTTCATTACTTTATCCTGGTTGCTACAGCTCAGCTTCCTCACAGCTACTGCTGCTGCTGAAATCTGTGCTGGGGCTCTGTGCACTGACACATGCTGCAAAATGTGCAGCTTGCACCAATTGTTTCCTGTGCTGGAACAGCCTGCGTGTAAAAAAACAAAAATCTTTTCTCCAATTCGTGTTGCTAAATTTGTGCCATGTGGGTGTTTGTCTGTATTTTCCTATTTTAGGGACTTTGAAAACATCTCACAGGGCAAGAGGAAGCATCAGGGATTCAAGAAGGAGAGATGAGGGATGCAGTGAGGAGGTGCCTGTGGAGCACAGTTAGAGGCACAACAAAATAAACCTGAAGAGCAGAGGGATGGAGGAATGGATCCCTTTTCCTGAGCCAGCTGAGGTGCATCCCTCTGCCAGCCTGGTGCACTAGCTCTGCATGTCACAGACCTCTCTCCTGCTCTGATATAGGTTTGGTTGTTTCAAATATGTGTGGCTAATGGGGGTTAAGTGTTACATTGAGACAAGGTTAGTAGAGAGAGATAAAACCTTTTAATAGATAAAGAGAGGTCAAGGAAAAAAAATTGCATTTAAAATTTTCTGTGGATTTACTTTCCATAGCATCTAGCTTGCTTTCCTTGAGAATGTTATTCCTTAATTATTTTTTTCTTTTTTAATTTCAGACTTAAAAATAGTTAGAAATTTAGATTTTAATGATGGGGGAATCGCACATAAGCCTTTTCTTTCACCTGTGTCTTTAAAGGAAGTGAGTCTGCTGCAACTCAATTTCTTTCCTGGTGGTGCTAACACTTTTTTGGATTGGTTACTCAATGCAAGCTAAAAAATAATAACACTTCCATTAAAACTGGGAGTGTCCCTGAACATGTCCTTTTGTAGAATAGGACAAAAGTTCTTGGGGGAGTGAAACTTCTCACTGGAAAACTTTTAGTCTGTCTTGATTTGATTTTTTCCTTTCCTACATTTTGGTTCTGGTTCCTCATCAAATAATTTGCCTTTGCCTGTGCCCCCTGCTTCCCTATCTGCCTCACTCTAATAGGAAATAAATCTCCAAACTGTGTTCTATTCCTTACCATCCCATAGTCTTCTGCTCTCACTGAATCACTGGGATGATACAGCTCCATTTATAAAACGCTAAAAGTATCATTTATATTTTTTCCCACAATCCCTTTCGACTGGTGCCTGCTACAGAAACAGTAAGAAAATAAACCTCAAGGATCAAAAAGAAAATCCCTGTGGCTCTGTCTGCAGGAAGGATAAGATCCTTTTCCCATAAAGATGGATGATCTGGCTTCTGTCCCCTCTCCAGCCATTTTCCTGTCTCCCTCCCAAGCCAGTCTGGGGAGTGTAGGATGGGACAGAGATTATTCCTTCTGTGGGCAGTGGGCGCAGCACACCACGGTGAGGAAAGGCTGAGAGAAGCTGGATCATTCAGCCTGGGGAAGAAAAGGCTCTGGGGTGACCTTATTGTGGCCCTTTGGTACCTGAAGGGGCTCCAAGAGAGCTGGGGAAGGGCTTCTGTCAAGGGCCTGGAGTGATAGGACAAGGGGGAGTAGCTTCAATCTGGAAGAGAGTAGGTTGAGATGGGATAATGGGAAGAAATTGTTCCTTGGGAGGGTGGGGAGGCCCTGGCACAGGGTGCCCAGAGAAGCTGTGGCTGCCCCATCCCTGGAAATGTCCAAGGCCAGGTTGGAGAGGGCTTGGAGCAGCCTGGGATGGTGGAAGGTGTCCCTGCTCATGGCAGGGGGTGGCACTGGATGAGCTTTCATGTCCCTTCCAACCCAAACCACTCCATGATTCTCTGAACCAGACCCAGTTTCAGTGCCCAGCACAGCCTTGGGGAGTCAGGGCACCATCAGCACCCAAAGGCTGGTGAGGGATCCTTTTTTTAAGGAACTTCTGGAGTTAGCACTCAGCAGCACCAACTCCCACAGCTTTGCACTGGGTCTGGTTCATTTTCATCTGCCCCGAGCGCATTCGCCTGCCCCCAGACGCACCAAGCCTCACTGGCAGCATGGGGAACGAAATGCAAAGGAAAAGGGGGAAAAGCATTCGATTCCTGTCAGGTAGATGGAAATTCGGTTTTCCTCCTGCTCCCTCTTGCCTCCTGGAGAACACACCGTACATAGAAGGTGACCTTTTGTCTCCTTCCTGCCCACCCGAGCTGGGAGCGACTGGGCTGGCACACGTGATGACAGACAGGCGCCAGCCAGAGCAAAGTGGGCTTGAACTTGCTCCAGAGAAAATTGTTGCGAGGCGTGCGCAGGCTGGGCTGCATTAGGGAGAGCTCAGAGCAGAGGCAAATGTTTGTGTCATTTGCAAACGCCACTGCGAGGGGACAGAGGAACAGATGAGCATTTTGAACTCTAAAGGTTAATGCAGAGAACGTGAAATAGTGCTCCGTGCTTGACTTTTGAAGACTACTCTCATTTGGGAAGTGTTTGGACGAAATCAGATTAATCACTAGTACCTGGATTGGTTTTTTTCTTTCATCTTCTCATTTTATTTTATTTTCAAGTTGATTTCTTGCTTGCTATTTTTTTTCCCCCACAGGAAGTTCCTGAATTCTTGCTATTCACCATAATTTTGGTTAGTGTATGTGCTGAGACTTCGTGGTATGAGTGGCAATTAGGGAGGATGGATATGGAGGCATCTTAAAGCTGTAGGAACTTTGTGAGAATAAAACAACCCTAATCACATATCCCAGATGTAGAAAAAAATAAAAAATTTAAATGCAAGAACTTTGAAAGCATATTCTTGCCTGTCCAAACAGCACTTTCAGGTTGATCTGCAGGAGAGGCCACAGTAACTCATTAACTCATCACAGTTTAATGAAGAACTGTGTGTTCTGGCCCCATCCATCACTGCCACTCTGCTCTGAGCAACCTCCCCAACTTCCTGAGGATGCACAGCCAGAACCCTGCTGGGCTCTGCTTTCAGGCCAGGGGGAGCTTCCTTCCCAGCATCTTATTTGAAGATATGAAGAATATTTTGGAATTAAAAGAGTATCATACTGATGGCCTCTCTCCCAGCCACAGCACCACCACGCCTCTGCATCCTCTGACCTTAGAGAGACACTCAGAGTGCAGATGACAGCTCTATCCCTGGGGCTGGGGGCAGAATACTGCAAATACACCATTTCTCCGTAACGAGTTTGGCAAAGGAGGACATGGCATGCCAGTCCTGCAGGGTTCCTTGGTCTGTCTGTATCCACAGCAGGCTGATGCTGCCTCTCTCTCTCCCTGGAAGTGGCTGCATGCCAGCACCATCCATCTCTCACTGTCCTCCGGGCTGCAGAGTCCAGGCTTTTAATGGACATAGCCGGAGCAGGTTCAGTAGGTGCCTGGTGGAAGGGACAAAGCTGCACCTATGAACATCCTGAAGGGTGGATGAGCATTAGACAGCCTCACAAATTATCGTCTTTCTGAGGTCAGAGGATGTAGGGGCATGCTATCACCATGACAGATTGAGAGATCATGTGCTCTGTGTTTAATCCCAAAATATTCCTTATGTCTTCAAATAAGAAGCCTGAAAGGCTCCCCACCAGCTCCATTTTGACATATTCCAGCAGAACTTTGCTGCTTGAGCCGGGGGCAGATGTATGATAATTTTGTCAACATTTTGCTACCAAAACTGCTGCCTTATGTTTATATTTTTTTTTGTCTGTGCACATTGTTGAAGAGTTAATTTAATCTGTAATTAGTTGCTTTCCTGTTAGCCCTTGCTGATCTTCCCTTCCTGTTTTGTCTTTTATGGCAAGGGGATTAATTTTCCAGCATGCAGCATCTCTCATTCATTTGGGTTTCTGCTTCTAGGCTTTTACCTTGTTTACCTCTAGGCTGGTACAGCCCACCCTGTGCCACATCATCAGAGCTGTTGGGCTACTGAAACGAGACTCTGTTTGCCATCATTTGTCCTTTTATGGAGCCAGGTTCTTGCTGAGGTTTGTGCATTTGGTGCCCTTGGGCTCTGGGCTAGGACAGAGGTTTAAATGGCTTATGATTTCTGTGGTGGCTAGAAGTAGCCAATAGAAAATGGTGGCAGGACAATATCCTGTATTTTAATTAACTTCTGCCTTCTCAAACTCCAAATTGCATTTAAACCCGAGCTAACGGCTCATCCAAGCAATACCCAGCCTCTTCCCCCTCTTCCTTCCACCCCTTCCTCTCTCAACTTGTTCATCTCACTTCATCCTCTTTCCCACCTGCTTTCCCTGCACCTGGCTTTCAGCTGCTCCAGGCCATGATGAGCCACCTCACAGTCCTGTCAGCAATTTCAAAGGTTTTTTTGAACGTCAGTAGGACTTTGGAACACTTTTTTTTTTCCCAAAAATATCTCTGTTTCAGTAGGAGTCCTGTTGGCAGGCCCCGGTGACACTTTCAAAAGGACCCGTGTGGTGCAGGAGCTCAGGCCTCAAGAACAGCTGTACAGAGGGGTGCCTCGATCCCTTGTGTGTAATTTCAATCCCTGCCTGTTGTCCTGATGCAATCCACTCAGAGAACGAAACCTCTGTATACAAGGGTTTGCATTTCTCTTCTGTAATCCAAACCAGAATATATCTGTTTATGGGGAGAGCGAGGCTGCTGTGTTTGTGGTTGCTGGATGAGTTTTCTGTTGGACTGGATTTGTAGTTAGATGAGAAATATTTGGGGGACAGAGTTTTGTGGTGGGCTAAAAGTGTGCTTTTCCATCTGAGCAGGATGTCAACATGGCTGCTTTCAGGATGAACCTTTCCTCCCCGGCAGAAACTAAACTTTGAAGCAGATACTAAAAGCCGTGGTTCCTCTCCAGAACTGCCACAGACCAAGCTGTAGACCGTGGGTTTTGTGCCTGTGAAGCTTCTCTGGAGCTGCTGTGTGAACTTCTCCTGCACTGAGGAGCCAGGGAGAGGCTTGCTGTGATGTCTGAACAGGTGGAGCAGAGGACGGTTATAAACCAGCCAGTTATGGGAAATCTGAGTCATGAAAACCATTGGATAAATTTAAATACATTATTCTAGCTTGGAGGAGGAGACCATCTGGGTAAATTGAAGGATGTGTGTCTTGCTCAGGGAAGAGTTGTTTCAAATGACAAAAGAACTGTCCTGAGCTGGAAAAATCTGCCAGACCCAAGATTAAAAAACAGCTTAGAGTGACACTGATTTAATGTTTGCATGTCAAGAATCTAGCTAAGGGCCATCATATTAAAATATTTTAAAAATACTTTTTCTGGTATTTGCCACTTATATAAAGCAGGAAGGCCTGGAAATTTAATCAGAACTTCATATTATAATGTTCCTTTTAGAGATTTTTAAAGAAATCGTGTATTTGAACTTCAAATTCCATGGTGGCTCTGCTTTAAACAAAAAAGCTGGGAAAGAAATGGGAAGATCTCCCTGCAGCCAGGTTGCAGTGGGCTCAGACAGGCTTTTAACTTGTTTTTGAGAGTTAAGGCTCTGGTTTGCCACCTGGCTCATCCCTGAAGGTCAGGGTTAATGGCTGGGCAGCCAGGTGTCTCCTGATGGACGTCCCCATCTGCCACAGGACGCAGAGCTCGCAGCCTGGTGTTCTGGCTCTCCCTCCTGGCACTGGCCTCAGAACATGAACCCAGCTTGCCAGCACTCATCTCGGGTAGACTCCAATCCAATTCTGTTAATTTTCCCAAAGAGCAGGTCCTCGTGGCAGAATCCCTCCTGGAAGCCAGCTGAGAGCCAGCTGAGAAGAGGGAGAGGCAGAAAGGAGAGATGTGCTGGTGCTCCCAGCTGAGAGTGGCAAGTGGGGTGAGTAGCTCATGGTTTGCCCAGCACTGAGCTATGGCTCAGACTGAGGAAATGAAGGTGATGTGAGGCAAACAAGCTGAAATCAATGACTGAATGCCTCTGGCCTTGTTGGTGGACTGATCAGCCACAAGGTATGTAATAAAAGCACCCTCTGTCATGCTCTCCTGTCATCTTCTTGGGAAGTGGCCTGCACAGCTTGCTGGTACCACCACTCCTGGGGACCCAGGGACAACAACAGCCCCCAGTGATCTGACCCTGCAGACATTGCCAAGGACAGGAGGGGGACCCAGGTCTGGTGCCACGGCAGAACAGGGTTTGCAAAAAACCCCCATGCAGGTACAGCTGCAAAGGCCTGTGGGGCTTCCCCTCCACCCTTGCTTTAGGCAGACATGGTAATTTTGAGTTTAACTATATTTTTTACAAGTGTAGATCTCAAAACCCTATGGTACAGACTCATCATTACCACCTTACAGATGGGGTCGCTGAAGCAGAAAGATGGGAAATGACTTCCCTGGAACCATTAACTGGGTAAATGACAGGGCTAAAAATAGAAACCAGATCCTCAACCTTTCATACAACCCACTGCCATTCCTGTCTCACAGGAAAGATGCCAAGGGAGTTGGTTAAAGCAGGTAGCAGCTCTTAACTAATACAGAACCTGAATGCCTTGGGTAAGATGTTTTTATGAGATGCTCCACCAAGATCACTCCAGTATGCCAACACATTTTTGGAAAAAAAATGGTCGACAGAAAGGCCAGCGAGCCACATATGGCTGTAGTGCATGTCAATCACACCAACCTAACGTGTTCAGAAGTTCCAAATGCCTTTTAAAGCTAATGGTCTGTGCACTAACAGCTCCTGGCCCTGGCACCCAGGCTAGCAGCTGGTGCCCCTAATTGGTAGCCCTGAGGATGAACACGTGGGCAGGCGACTGGATATGCAGGAGCAGCGAATGGATTAGGAACCCTGCCTTGCTAATTCCGTCGTTCATCATGGTCTTTAATCAAGATGAAAAGTCAAGAGACCGCGAGGGGGTAACAAACAACAGCTTTGCCCGATTACCAGTGTCCAGCTCACCCAGACCTGACAGGCACTGCCTGGAACAGCCCTGCCAGCAGCAGCTTGTGGAACTGCCTGAGCTGCAGCTGTTCTTCTTCCCCGTGGTGTGTGCTGGACAAAGCTGGAAATAGCATCACAGAACGATACGCCTGTCTCTGGCCTTTTTGGGGATGCAGCTTATTCGAGGGGTGGATGTCAAGTTGTATAAAAGCATCCAAGCACCTCCAGCTAAGCCTAGCAGAAACCAACAGCCTGTCTGACACAGGATTGGAACACCTACTGCTGACAGCACCAGCATCTCTCCTTTTCTCCTGCTGGTCTCTGCCTTGCGGGGTGTGGAGGAGCCTTGCCTGGGAAGGCAGGGCCACAGCAGAAAGAGCAAGAGCACTGAAATGGCCAAGGAATGTTGTCAGGGAGCTGAAGCCATTCAAGGAGATTCCAGGCATTGCTGCAGGAAGGATGGAATGATCCACACCACAGCAGGAGGGCGGTTTGAAAGCTGAGGTGTTACTTGAGCTACGCAGAGCAGTGGGTACCACCTGTTTCCTCGACGCCAAGAGGTTACAAGGCACCCTCTGATGTCCATTTTTAACCCAGTAATTAAAGTTTTGATGTTCCCTGAGAAGCCGGAATTAGCCCATTTGAACACCCTCCACCTGTGTCCCCTCCAGAGCTGGGGTGGCTCAGACACAAAGTCCCTGCAGCTGCTGAGGGTCTCCTGCTGATGCTCTGCAGACGATCTAGGACCCACTCCAGTCTCCTGGATGAACTGGGATCATTTGAGATTCATAATCTTTTGGGGAGACTCGCCCAGCCTGGCTGGCTGAGGGTTTGTAGCCCACAGATTTTGTCAGATCTCAGAAGTCTTATTATCTTCCCAGTAACTTCCACTTAGTGGTTCCAGATGATGCAGTGGAGACCAGAATGTCACAGTGAGACGCAGAAAGAGATCACCAGCTCTAAGCACACTCATCGTTAACCTTCCCACTGTTCTCCAGAAATATCCTTTCCCACTATGCTTGTGACTGAGTCTGAACCTTGCTCCAGATGGCAGTGGGCTGAGGAGATGAAATTTTCCTGCAGTCAGAGCTCAGAGATGCACAAAAGAGGGAAATTGTGAAATTGCAATGACAGGGTTGTTTGGGTAGCTTGTGATGTTCTGGCTTTAGAGAAATCCATGCCTAATGTGCCTGCATGGCAAGGTAAACTAAAGACCATATAATTCTATTTAAGCTTAACATAACAGGAAGAAACCCATGTCCCCTGGACTCCTGGCTTGTCTGCAAGCATTAGGGCTGGTTTCTACACGTGCTGCTCAGGCACTCCATGTTAAAGAGCTTAGGATAAAGTATTTCTGGGATTTGGTTACTACAGAGCTTAAAGGCTTGGCTCTGCCATGCTCACACTTTTCTCAGAGGATGAGGCACAGTGTGACTGTTCAGGATTCATGGAGGAGAAAGACTCCATGGGCCTGGCACACCCCATCTTGTCTCCCTGCTCCCCTGCTGCTGTAGAGATTTTGCTGCTTATTTTTCTCCAGTTATCACGAGGCTGAGCTCAGGATGAGGGTGGAAAGCCTCTTCCAGGAGCCAGGCTGGAGCTGTGAAAGGAGCTTGTTTGTGCAGTGGGATTTGGAGTGCTGGGGTGAACTGCTTGTCTTAGACAAAGCACTCGTGAGAGGATGGTGCCTTGCAGAGCTGGAGGCTCAACAGGGAGTAAGGAAGCACCTTCCAACACTGTGAGGTGTGGTGCTGCATCTCTGCATCATGGGCTGGGTATCCCATGGGAAAGGCTGAATTCCTTGGAGCTGGTGGAGTCTGGGCATATCTTGAACTCTGTCTCCACTTTTCCTCTCTTCGTTTCCCCCGTCTACTTCTCTTCCATTGGCATTTGTCACTGAATTTTCTCTCCCACCTGCCTGTTTTGCTCTCCTGATCTTAACAGTCCTATTTCCAAGCCAGGAACATTAAGGAGTGTTTGAACTCAGTAAATATTTTCTCTTCTTTTCAGTATGGGACTTAAAATGTTAGCTGAGTTTTAATACAGCACCATGAGTGACAGTGTGTTGAGGTTAGAGCATCATATATTAAACATGCAAAGAGATACTTTTCACAAAAGCTGCCTCATCTTTCACTGTATATTAATAATTCAGGGAGTTCTAGATCATCTGTCCCTGTCAGTGCTGCTGCATTTTGGCACACTCACGTGGAATAGCTGTTGGAGAGCAAAACACACGAGGATGTTCCCTGACCTTTTCCCTTCTCCCCACCAGTAACTGTTAGGGATTCTGTGCAGGCAACCAAGACTCTGTCATGGCAGCAATATTTTGGTAATGTCCAAGTGTGGAGTCTGGCCATAACCTGGCATGGGGCGAGTGCTGTTCTGAAAGATTATGTTGGTGCTGACCTCAATGCTTCCCTGAATCACTTACAGGATCCTCTCCTGTGCCAAAGAGTGAAACCTAATTCCCACTCCCATGTCTGAGCTCTGTCTCACACCCCTGCAGGGTTTGAGCATCCATCACCGAGCCCAGTCCTGCCTGGAAAACTGTAGGACACCAGCAAGGAGCCTGCAGGGAACTGGGGAGTTTATTTAGTTCACCTTCTGACCCTGAGGTTGCAGTGGCTTCCACAGGATGGTGTCGATTTTTGAACACTGGCTCTATGAAGTGGTGTGTGTCTCCCATAACAACAATTTTTGTCGGAGAGGTGGGAGGGAGCTGCACTGCTGAGCTCCAAAAGTGGGCAGAGATGGGGTGGGCTGCCAGCCTACAGCTCCCAGCTACTGCTGGTTCCTCCCCAAGGAGGGTCTCTCTGCTGTCTCTACAGAAGTGACAGGAGGAACCTGGGCTCTCTCCCCATGCACTGCAATATTTTTTTCTTTATGAAATTCAGCTCCCCTCATTCGGGTACCTGCAGGAGGCAGGACTGAAGTGAGCAACACCCCTTTGCACCACCATCTGTGCAAACAGGGCTGGCCTTGGTGTGGAAATGCAGGGTCCCAGGTCTCCCCTGCAGCTGGCAGGCACAGCTGCCACCTGCCTGTGTGGGCAAACACTGGCAGCTGCTGCTGAAATGCTCCAGCTTCCCGTGCTCCAAAAGCCACGGCGCAGCTCTGCCGTGTTATTCCGAACACTGGAGTGATCCACGCTCCTCCTTTAGCCTCTGTGGAATTCCCAGAGCTGACAGTGGCCGCAGGAGCTCAGCTCAGGGATGGGTTTCCCTCGCTGGTGCCAGAGCTGGGTGCCCAGCTGGAGCTGTGCCCGAGGAGACTCCTGTCCTCAGGGGCAGCTCGTGGAGAGGTGACATTGCTGGGAGAGGTCCAGCACCCACAGGCACAGCCAGACCCCCAGGGACAGTGTGGCTGGGACTGAGGGGTGACTTTCTGCAGAGAAATGCTGTGGGACTCTCTGGAGCAACGAGGACAAGGACTGAGGCTGCCAGAGCTCTCCCAGGCACTGGTACATTACAGCTCCCAGACTGATGTCATTAATGAGACATCCTGCTTTATGTAATAATGTGCTTCGTGTGACTCACCCTAATGAACAAAAAACAATACGATGGGCCTCCTAATGGAACTCCTGGCCTTTATGTCCCAGGGCTTGCTATGAATTATTTAAGACATCTGGAGGGATTTGTGAGTAATGAAATCTTTGCTGGTTCTGTCTCACCTCAGATGGCCTCAAAGGTCTGGTGAGCAGCTTTGGTTCTGTTCTCATGAAGTCTCATCCTTCACCTGCAGAGCAGCCAGCACGAAAATTTCTCCGTGTTCTTGTCCCCTACTTCCACTTCGTTCTTGGCTATGTTTCCTTTGCCCTCCCCCAGCTTCAAAGATAAGATTTGCCTCGTCCCACATCTGCCTTGGGCAGGCTGAATCTGGGTCTGTCAGAAAGGAAGAGGATTTTATTCAGGGAAATGTGTGCGAGGTGTGCCTAAACAGCTCCTGGGTTTCCCAGCCCCTCTCCCTTGCAGGTGAGATGCTAAAGGCCAGAGAGGCACAGGAGCAGCCAGGGCTCTGGGTGCCCTTTGCTCATGGCCATCCAAGCCTCAGACAGCCAAAGGCACCTGAAGATCCTTTAAAAGCCATGGTCTGTCATGATAAGCCAATGTGTGTCAGTCATACTCATCAGCAGGCTCAAGGTGGGAAAAGTGCGTGGCAAGCACAAGCCACCAAACTGATTTTATGACTTATTGCAAACCAGAGGTTCAGTGGATTTCTTGGTGCTTATGTTACAATACAAAAATAAAAAAGGGATGAATAGAGGAGGAAGCAGAGAACTTTGTGGCTTTGACGTTCAAAGGAATGAGCAGATTAAGCATCTTCGTGAGGGAGGAAGCTGGCAACCACTTTGATGGTAGGGGTTTTGTTTAATTTTTCTTTTTTTCTTTTGGTTTTTTATTATTAAAAAATCCCCAACAAACAAACAAACAAAAAAAGAAAAAAAAATCATGTTCACATTTTCCCGATTTGCCTTGAGGTTGCATTGCACTTCTGGAAACTGAGGCTGTGTGAAGACATTCTGCAGCCTTGGAACAAAGAGCCTGAAGGGAATGTTGGGAAGATTAAAGATTGCTTCCAGAGCACGGATGTGAGCAGACAGCTGGGATTTCCCAGAACTAGGAGTTGGTGCAGAGCTTTGGTGCTTTGAGGCAGCTCAGGATCTGCCACTGCCAGTGGCCAAAGGGAATAAAACCAAACATCTGCCATCTGTGGCTTTTGACCAGAGATGGGAAATCCTCCTTATTCCAGAGATGAGAAGCTGATTAAAAGCTCTTCGTGCCCTGCTTTTACTGACATGAGAAAGGCACAGATCTCAGGGTAGGGTTTCTATTTTTAGGACCCTGCCCAAGATTACCAGCCTACAACAGAGCAATGGAGAGGGAACCAGTCTCTGATGCAGGAAATGAGTTTAGAAGGTTTTTTAGGGGCCAGAGTGAAGGGATGGGGGTTACAGAGCTGCCATGGGTGGGATGCTGCCACAAACCCCTCGAGTTCTTGGCCTTCTCTCTCTTTTGGTGCATATTGCCCAAATCCCTAAATATCTAACCTGTCAAATGCTCCGAAAAAGCAGCTTAGGGGACAACTTTGAAACACCTGTTCTTAAAAAGCAGTGGCTGTTACAAGTGGGCAAGTTAAGCAGGTGTGGTGGGATATTTTTATCCTTTTTCCCTGAGTAGGAGGATTTAAGAACACTTTAAAAATAGAACCAATGTTAGTTTTAAGCTCAAAAATTTAAATAGCTCAGAATTCTTCTAAAGCCATCAGAAGCCAGATCTTTATAAGGTCCAAGCCTTTGTCTCACATTTAAGGCCACAGAGGAGACTTTAAAGCAGAAGCCAAGGGGGTGTGAATTGTCAAAGCGGGTGGTGGGGGCATATCCTGGATGATGGTGTGGCCTTTGGCAGTGGCTGTGTCTCATTATTAGTTAAAGCCCGAAGTATTTTTAATTCCAGCAGATGTCAAATCAGGGAGGGTGCTAAAAGCTGCTCTTGCATCTCAGCTTTTCTGGTGTTCCTGAGTCAGGGCTGGCAAGGCTTGTAGGAATGACTCCCTGCAAATACCAGGCCTTAGTGGTTTTAATCAGACATCTTCCTGTGAACACCTTCTCACTCCTCCTCTTGTGAAAAAAAACCTTAAGAAAATTAATCTATCTTTGCCTGCATCGTTAGGAAGAATGCAAATAATCATGTGAACAAGATTTATATTTATTCCTGGTACAAATTTCCCCACTAGAGAAGTTTGTCTTAATCTCTTCAACAGACTGCAGATGCTTTGTCCAGCAGATTGATGTGCTCTGTGAATTACCAGGTCTTAGTCAGAGGATGACTTGGCTCTGCTTCCCTGAGAGCAATAGAAACATATGGGATATGATGGGAAGAAAATTTTTTAAAGAAACCTGAAGTCTCTAAGAACACCATGATTGCTAATTCTTCCCAAGATGCAAAGTTTAAAAAACAATTAGATGGAGGCACAAACTGTGCTGGCAAACCCAATTCCTTGTGCACAGTTTTGTCTTAGCAATTGCAAATTGGATGGTGAGTCGAATGCTCCCCTGTGGAAGAGGAGAAGGCACAAAGGCTTCTGCCCCTCTCAGATCCTGCTTGTCTCCGTGGTGCTTGCAGAGGCCTCGTTAATGAGGTATTTAAGCGTGTTACAGCCACAGCCCAGGAGAACTGCCTCATTTTGCAGCACAAACTGGAGTACAGGAGCTGTGCTAACACTTCCCTTGGCTTGACTGGCCTGGGAGCAGCAGCCTGCAGCATCCCAAACCTCAAACCTTATGGGCAGGCTGTGCTGCAAACCCCATCTGCTGCCGTGGCAGGTAAGGAGGATCCCTTGGAAGGATCCTTCTGAGAGCCTTGGGCTGTTTTATCTCACCTTCTCAGTCACCAGGTGACTCTTAGAGAGCTGACAGGTGGGGGACAGGCACAGCCCCTGGGATCCCTGTACCCAGGCAGAGAGAAATGTGTTTGGCTGCAGGCTCCTACTCTTTCTCCATAACCATTTTTATTCCCGTTTTATGGCTCTAAGTAAGAGGGAGGATGAGGATGTAAAGTGACTTTACCATAACTGATGAAAGGAATGAGAGACTTGTCTTTACAAATAAGCTGTGGGCCTGCTGGTAGATAAAAACCAGCACTGAGAGAGAAAAGAAACAATGAGAAGGGTTCCACTGATTGATGAATGGAAAGAGAGATTTGTCTTTATCAATAAACGGTAGGACCGCTAATAAATGAAATTGAATATCAAAAGATGAAAGAAATAATGAGGAGAACCATAAATTCCATAGGAATTTATGAAACAAAAAGGCAAGGGAGGGTATACATTAGAAGGGAATCTTAGGAATTAGGCGTTCTGGGAAGTCTGTACCTCTCAAGTACCTCAGCCAATGGAGAAAGAGAGAGGGAAAATGCGGTCAGGAAATTAGGATAAAAAGGAGGCTGCGTCCTCCAAATATTTGAGAGACCCCAGGGGAATGCCCCATGGCCTCTCCCTTTATTGGAATAAAGTAACGGGACTCCTCTGTCTCCTTTTTGGGCATAAACCTCTGGTGTTGGTAAATTAATTTTCCTGACACTGAGAAGAAGGTTCCACAGATCCCAAGAAGTCTGATAGCAAACCCTTACTCTTTCTCCATAACCATTTTTATTCCCGTTTTATGGCTCTAAGTAAGAGGGAGGATGAGGATGTAAAGTTGCTTTACCATAACTGAGAAGAAGGTTCCAAAGATCCCAAGAAGTCTGTTAGCAGACTCACTGACATGTGGTAATTAGAGGTGCTAAAGTGTTTGTGTATATGGATAATGCACTTTCTGTAAAATGATAATCTTCCATGAAAAATAAAATATTTTAAATCAAATCAATGCATAGACTTTTCTCTTTCATCCAGAAGATTTAAATGAAACGTAGCATTCCAGTCTAGCAGATCCAGATCAAGCTATCTTCTCATGTTAAGCCAAACCAAAACGTGCCATTTTCAGTGAATTCCATATTTCTTTGCGTTTGCCAGAGCTGGTTCAGTTCCTGCAGGAGCTGCAGATCAGATGTTGTGTGATGTCCCACTGCTGCCTGCGAGTGCGGTGGCTCCTGTCCCTCCCTGGGCAGGACAGAGGGACAGGCAGCTGTCCCTCCGAGGCTCTGCTCTGCTGGGGAGTGTGGCTGAGGGCTCAGGAGGAGCCCAGCCGCTCTGCAAAGCACAGCTTCTCGATCGATGCAGGTAGGAGTGTTTCTAAACAAAATACATTCAGGTAATCAGATTTTCTGATGGATGGGAGCTCCACTTTGCAATATTCTCTTACCACTCTTGCCTATGACTCACACTTGATTTGCTTTTTCTTTAGGCAGAATTCCCCCTTGCTACACCTTGCTGTGCTCTGGGCTGAACCAGCTCGGGACAGACTTCTTAGAACTCCCCTTTTTTTTTGCAAATCGTGGAACATTTGCAGATTCAGCCCCATCTGAACTCCTTTCCTCTCTTCATCTCCTAATTTGCAAAGCTTCACAGGTGCTTCTGCAGCTAGAGGCTTGCATAGGCACTTGAAACCACACCATTTGCACCATCACTGATAACCGGGCTGTAACAGACCCAGAATGGACAGTCTGTATGCATCCTATAGACTGACAGTCAGATCTGCCTCTAAGCCACCTTGTTTGAGTGAGCCAAATCCCCTGGATCTCCAGGCATTTACATAAATATAAATTTGAAGCTAGCTGTGAATGAATTAAGTTGAATGAGTCCACCTAATTAGGCTTTTCCTACACACATTTGTAAACACTGGTTGTGCTCAAGTGAAATGCCAATTGATTTTAACCCCAGCTTTGCCCCCAGTGAGCAGCAAAGCTCCGAGGGCTGCCCACAGGTCCTGATTTTGTTCCCCAAACTGCAGCATTAAAGCCGTGAAGGATTGGGATGGTTGACAAACACTCAGAGTTTGCCCGAGCAAATGAGTAATGCTGATTTTCTCTCCCAGGCCCACTGGGTGCTGAGTGTGATTAAAGGCAAGTCAGGAAGGACTGCATGCTATTAATTCTATCGAGGAAATCTCCTGCTTTATTCATTAGATGTATATGGCTTTTTCTAGGGGGAGAGGAAATAGAAAAGCACCTTTGGTTGTGCTGTAACATCTGCGAGTACTGCTGGCTCTTTTTCTCTGTGTTCCACTTATTATGCGCAATTTGGATGTTTTCTTCTCCAAAATCAGATTAAAAAAAAAAAAAAAACAACAAACCAGCTCACCTCTAAGGAGAAGAAACTTGCAATGCTTGTTATTAGCAGGGCAAAGCCTCCAGTCCTCTGGTAGAGTCAGGAATGGCCATGCTCCTGTTCAGCCTGAGCTGTAATATCTGCTGTTATTTGTCAGCCTGCACATAATCAGGTAATTTCATGTAATTCCTACACTTTCAATCAAGTGTGGTGAGCAGATGGCAGAATTCAAGCCCATAGATTTTGTCTACTGACACAGCCTGATTCCAGAGCCAAAGCCAGCTGCGGTGCTGTCGCTGTGGCCCGGGCAGAGCTCAGCTCCCCTTCTGCCCCTGCAGGGAGGGTTTGGGAACAGAGGGGCTCCAGGCTGGGCTGGGGTCATCCACCTGGGTGGAAATGAGATTAAACACCTTCCCTGCTGGTAAATGGCTGAAACCATCTCTTGCTGGTGAGGAGCAAATACGTGGGGATGGGAGCACAGATGTCCAGGGTTGGTATGAGCTTTGCTCTGCCTTCATTCATAAGTTTGACCAAGAAATATGATGCTCTGTGTCTTATTTCTCCTGATCTAAGGAGAAGCAACACTCCCCTTCCACGCTGAAGGAGATGCAAAGCTTAACCCACGAATGACCATGAAGTGGTTTGATGAAAAATAGAGAGGAAATTTTAAATGTTTGCTTTTGGCCAAGATCTGAGCATCCCTTTCCAGACAGCTGCACCAAAATAACATTTTGCTGTTACAGCAGAAGAAGCCTCATGTGCTGGGAGGAAGGCAGACCAGCTCCTCCTGGGAAGGGCATCTCCACCAGCCTCCTTTGGGAAGCACAGCCTGGCATGTCTGCTGCTCCAGAGCTGGGCTTTAATAGCTGGATCCCAAACCACAGGGTGGTCTCCTTTCAGCCTCACCTGGCTGCTGCCTGAGCCCTCCTGTTTGCCCATGGCTTCTCCCAAAGAAACAATCTAAGAGTTACCTGGAAGAAAGAAAACCTGAACATATCAGTGTTGCTCAAACATTAGTGACACCCCAGGAGAATTCCACCATGCATGAGATTAATGCACAGTATGTGGGAATTTTCAGTCCCTTTTCCCATTTGCTTAAGAATTTCTCTTTTTGATGCTGTGGCAGCTGGGGAAACGCAGCCACTACCAGTGCACTGGTGTTTCTGGGGAGTGGGACAGCAGGAGCAGGGGCTCTGAGCATTGCAGGGCTGTCCTAGGGGCAGCAGAGTTTGTGGGGGATTCCCTGGGGGTGTGTTGAAACACATCCTCCTCCCCAGGCCGAGCTGCTCATTGCTCTGGGGGAGCCGTGCTGAGGCTCTTTGTGCCAAGCATGGATGTGCCAATGATTGATGCTTTCTGCTCAGTTACAACTGAGAGTGACTTAAAAGGTCTCATTGAAGAACTCTTAACTCCCGCACAGGCAGTCACAGTTCTGGCATGACTAGAGCTGAGAAATGAGGGGACACAGAGCTACACGGATGTATCTGGGGTGCTTGGGTGCTGGGATGCCCTTTGTATGGACACTTCCCTGGTGTCCGGCAGGATCAAGGCAGCAGGAGAGCCGTCCTCTGCCCACACGGCCTCTGAGCTTGGGAGCTTTGTGGGCAAAGCTTACCCCAGCTGCTGGAAACATTGCCCAGGGACAGGGAGAGTTCTGTCTGGTGGGAAAAATGGCAGAGTCAAGGAGGGAGACAAGCATGTTTCTCTGCTGCTTTTGTGGCACGTGCTCACGTTTGGACAGATGGCTCCTCCCGCTCCCCGGTGCCCGTGGCTGCTGTCCTGACACGTGTGGTTGGAGGGCTGGCAGCGACCAGAGTGCTCCACTAACACCTTGCTTCCCCCTCCCTCCTCCATCTTCTCCAGATGGGAGATCCATCCTCAGCTGTGATAGGCATTGTCTCCTTGTGCAGGTTCCTCAGGTGCAACACGGACTCAAGCTTGTCTGAACCTTGATGATAAGCTCTCCTTGTTAAAAGCCATTATATTTGCTACTAGCTGAGGATAATTCTGACTGACTACAGCAGTTCTCCTCTGCATGTAATTGAATTCATATTCATCATAAAGCAATGAAAAATAAATTGTGTGTGTGGTTTTTTTCCCCCTCATAAAGCAAGGCATGCTGCTGGCTCTGCCTTCCCTCTAATCTTCCCCTCTGCAACCTATTGTAATAGAATTCATGAGAAGAGAACAGCCAAAATAGATTGTGAGGTTTTGACCCACCTAGCAGAAAGTGAGTTTATTTCAATGCCAAGGAGGAATTGATTAATTCAGTTGGCTTCAAGGGAAGGCTAAAATCTTAGCTTAAGGTTCTTCAGTACCAAAGAACGGTGCTGGCTCAGTTGTAAGCTGACTTTGGTGGTGTGGCAGAGGACCCGTGCCTCAAGTTGTGATGGGAGTTGCCAAATACACTACAAATCCATTGGTCTGAGTCTAAACTCTTAAAGAATTAGTGCTTCCAGGCAAGGTTATTTATTATTCTGTGGCTATCTGCTGTCCCTGGAGCAATGACATGAGCGTGGTGCAGAAGAGGGGAGCTGGTGTGGGGCCATGGGGACCAAATCTGAGGGCACTGCTGTGCCAGCTGCTCACTCCCTATGCCTCATCCTGCCCTGCAGCTGGTGGCTTCCATCGTGTTGGTCTGCTGTAGAGATGTCCTCAAGGCAGATATCAAAACATCCTCTCTAAATTCTTTTAGAAACCCTTTAGTCTGGGCATCTCACCAGTGGTGGATTTTTGGGAAGCTGGTGAGCCGAGCCTGTTGCCTCCTCCCATCCATATTTACCTTTTCCTTTTATTCTCCTGTCTTTAATAGGATCCAGAAGCTGGGAGCTGATGGTGCTTGTGGGCAGAGCTGCTGCAGAGGCCTGTCAGAAATTCACTGACAGGAAAAAAGAAAGGTTTTGTGCAGCCCCTGGCTTGCTGCCAGCTGGGGGATAGCTGCCTCACAGGCAGAGCAGACCAGACAGTCCTAATGCATCAGAAAATTAGTGAGTTTTGTTCAACAAAGGGTCTAAATGTCTTTCCAGTTAATTATTAATTTCATTATGGTGAAATCATTAATTACATTTTAATACTGAGAAGTGTTTCTTCTGCAGCTTGTGGAATGAACGTTAGGAAAAGAAACAAGGAGGAACTTGTTGCTGATGGGTCCTGGGAGTTCTGTGAGTGAGCAGCAGGACCTGGAGAGGTTGGGGCCGTCTGTGAGGAAGATATTCCTCTCTGACCAGTCCAAATCATGGAACCTGACCAAGACATGGGACGAGGAGGGTTGATCCACAACTGTGCTCCAAGACAGCACCCTCCTTTGGGGACCTTTGCACTGGGTGGTTTGCTCTGGTGGCTGTGTCATATCTGAGGGAAGAGCTGAGGCTGTGATGAAATAACAACTGTCCACAGCTGTTAAAATAATTCATCTATCTTCTGCCTTGTGAGGGAAGTCAAGAATTAAAACCTGAAAAAGGGAAATTTGGTGCATGTTGCAGTAATTCTGCTGGGCATCTGACAGTCTTTAGAAATTAGAAATCCATTTTTGATGCCTGTTCCTTGGAGTATCATATTAGGCATAAATACTCTCTGTGTTTCCACCCGTATAGTTCTGATATTTTTTGTAGTTCAGTAAACATTTGCTGCTGGCGATGGGAGTAGTTTGCTACTACTCCCAGAGATCAGAAAAGTAGTTTCCTTAGGTCAGAGCGTTTTCCAGGCCAGTAGAGACAGTTCAGGTGCCACCAGGCATATTCCGGAGAATCAAATTAAATAAAGTGTATTTGTGATCTGAGTGTGAGCCCATGGATCCCACTGTGAGCATCTCTTAATTTTCTGACAATATCCCTCTTTTCTCCTCAGAAATTGGGCACTTCCAGCACTGCTAAGAACCAAAGTGTGACCTAGTAGAAAATCCAAGTTGAATCAAGGACTGAGCTGGAAAAAGAAGCAGGAACCCATCTCCTCCAGAGCACTGCAGGAGAGGGAATTGCTACAAAGTCCTGTTTGGGCTGTGGCCTTCTGTAGTGTGATGTTCAGGAGACAGAGACTTCGCACCTGGATCTGCCTCTGAAGCCGCCAGAGAGAGGAAGTTAAAGAAAGGTGAAATATCCAAACTCCTGCTCCCATCCTGACCGCTCAGTGAAAGGAATGAGGGACTTATCTTTATAAACAAGCTGTTGGCCTGCTGATGGATAAAAACTAGCACTGAGAGATAAAAGAAACAATGGGAAGGATTCCACTGATTGATGAATGGAAAGAGAGATTTGTCTTTATCAATAAACTGTAGGTCTGCTAAAAAATGAAACTGAGTAGCAAAAGATGAAAGAAACAATGAGGAGAACCATAAATTCCATAGGAATTTTAAAAAGGCAAGGGGGGCGTATACATTAGAAGGGAATCTTAGGAATTAGGCGTTCCGGGAAGTCTGTACCTCTCAAGTACCTCAGCCAATGGGGAAAGAGAGAGGGAAAATGCGGTCGGGAAATTAGGATAAAAAGGAGGCTGCGTCCTCCAGAAATTGGAGAGACCCCAGGGGAATGCCCCATGGCCTCTCCCTTTATTGGAATAAAGGAACGGGACTCCTCTGTTTGCTTTTTGGACATCAACCTCTGGTGTTGGTGGATTAATTTTCCTGACATTGGGATGTGTATCCTCACCTGGTGGGTGAGTGCCATCCATCCATCCATCCATCCATCCATCCATCCATCCATCCATCCATCCATCCATCCATCCATCCATCCTCCCTCCCTCCGAACTACAGAGCTGCTCAAGAGGAAAACCAGCGCTTATTGGCAGCTGCTTAAGCTGATTGCATCCATGATCTGCCTGGTCAGCCTGTGAAAACCCCTTCCCTTGCTCTCCCCAGTTAATCACCGCTGCCAATCAGCGCTATTGAGGAGAGCAACAATACATTTCAAAGCTCAATCACCTTCCTAATCGTCTCACTGTCAGCACATGCGTCTCCCTGGAGGGTAGAATTACTGACAGATGAGTTGCAGGGTGGTTTGCAATGGAAATGTTCCCTCCTGTGTGTGTGTGTCTCGTGAGCACACACATGACTAACACAGGAGTGGGTATGTTTGGCTTTTAAAGGTGGGCTAAGTGTTGGCCTCAGCAGGTGTGCACATGGCAAGCTCTGCGTCTGAACAGAATTCAGCTTCTTAAATGTTCAGTCGGCTGAGAAATAGGCTTTAAACCCACAGTCATGTCACTGTGACACTGGTCAGTGTTGAAATGCACTCAGTGGGTGGAGAGGGCTCACGTGGGGATGAGTTCCTGGTAGTCCCTGTGCTGGATGCTCTTCCTGATGCTAAATCTCACTGTCATCAAGTTGTGTTAGCGTGGAAACACATAATCACTGGATGATTATATGCAGGTGCTTTTATTGAAGAGCTCTGGGAATCAGGGGTACAGACAAACCAAAATCTGACTCCGACATGGATTCGAGATGGACACATTTTATACTCTTTCTTTACATAACCATATGTTGATTATTAACTTGATATTGTTCTATTGTGTGTATTGTTTTTGCTCAAGCATGACTTTAAGCCCCCTCTCCCCATAGCATTTCTCATCTATTGTACAGGAAGGTACACAGGTGTAGGTTCACAGGGTTCTAGTAAAGACAATGCTTGATATTTACTAAGTAATTATCGCATTTAACATCTCCTACTATGCAGGTGGGTACACAGGTATAGGTTCGCAGGGTTCTAGTAAAGACAATGTCCACTTTCGTTTCCAAGGTCCATTTTAGCTACCACAATTTTAGGAACATTTTAACCTCATGCTATCAGTTGTGCAAGCTACTTCCTTTTGGTTTTTTTTAAAATTAGCTGTGACTGGAATTTTGAAGAATCTGCCCAGCTTTGTGGGGCTTTCAGGGGACAAACTATTCTGGTCCAGGTAAATGCTCTGGCAAGGTGAGGAAGTCCCACTGCACACCCTCCATCTCCTCACCTTATCCCACCAAAAGAGTTCTCTGAAGGTTTGCCCTTCCCCATAGAAATTTTCAGTTTCAAGAGACGGGGATTTTCCTGCATAAACTGCTTCAACTGAAAAATTTCCAACTCTACCAGCTATCCACTCACTGTCGTCCAGCTTTCTCTCTACTTCATTCCTGACCATGTGCAGCAGCCAGAGATAAACCTCCTTAGTCTCCATGCTCTGGAGGAGTCCATCTGGCACCTGTCACGAGCCCTACCCTCAGTTTTGGGGACAGCACAAGAAGCAATGTCACCCCACAACCCTGTAAACTGAGCACAGGCCTCCAGCCCTGTGATGGCTTTCCTTGGATCATTAACTCCTGACCAGCACCACAGTGCAGGACTGGTGGGAAACTGCTCTGTTGTGATTCATCACCCCACAATTTAGATACCCTTAGTTGCAGTTTGCCTCTTGTCTGTGCCACTAGCCTGTAATTTTAATCCCAAACATTTGAGTGTGTAATGAGGCAATTCTTTTCTGTCTTACATCCTGGTGTAATCTGTGATTTATAACGTGCTGGAAATACAAAATCAAATAGGAAGGAATAAAAAAAAACCAGTAGACTTTTGCCCTTTGACATGTAAGAAGTGTTGTGATGACTTTCAGGGTAGCAAGGAAAACAATTGAATGTCTGCATCTGCATATTTTAGGTTTTATACATCTGTGTGAAGGTAACTTTCAAGGTTTTCTTCCCTGATGTTCTACAAAGCAAATCCTGATACACACTGACCCCGAGGGAATGCTGTGGGCAGGATCAAATCACAATGATCTCTGCCTTTGACTTACCAAGACAGAGTGCCAGTACTATTCCTTGCATTCCCACGGGCCCGATGCTGCTCCTGGAGGCTCTGGGCAAAGGTTTCACTGTCCCTGTCAGTGACTTCTGGAGGGACACACGGCTGTGCTGGGGCTCAGACTGTGGGTTGTGGGGCACAGTCCTGACCCAGGGGGTGCTTTATTTGCTGCACACATCATTTCCAGGGTTCAGATGCTGCTGCTGCTCTGGCACCATCACCTTGAACAGTGTGATTCCCACAGCACACATCGCAGGGCCCCGTGGCTGTGCAAGCCGGTGGGCTGTGGGGGGTGTCACGGAACCACAGGATGGTTTGCTTGGAAGGGACCTCAAAGCCCATCTCATTCCACCCCCTGCCATGGGCTGAGACACCTTCCACTGTCCCAGTTTGGTTGCTCCAAACCCCATCCAACCTGGCCTTGCACACTTGCAGAGATGGGGCAGCCACAGCGTCTCTGGACTACGTGCTCAAGCACCTCACCACCCTCACAGGGAAAAATTTCTTCCTAATACCCAATCTAAACCTACTCTCTCTCAGTTTGAAGGCATTCCCCCTCGTCCTGTTGCTAATGTTTTTGTAAATAATCTCTCTTCATCTTGAAGCTCCCTTCAAGCCTGGGGAGGAGTGAACAATTGCAAACTATTGCAAAATAGTGGTCGTAAAATCTGCACCGAATCAGGAAAGTGCCCCACGGGAAGGAAGATCATTAGGAAGAACGTGGAGATTCTGGGCACCTTTCCAACAAGGAACAGGAGAGCACAGATGCCAGGCAGTCTGGCCAAGAGCTGGATGCCAACAGGAGAAAGGCAGACAGGATTAGCAACACCAGTGACTTCACAGGCAAACACGTGGCCCTACAAACTGCATCCTAAAATTCCTTGTGCCATGAGGCACGTGCCACATACCTGGAAGAGCTGCAGGGCCCCAGCGGGGCTGCTGAGGTCTCTCAGCGTCAGCCCTGGGCTCATCAGGGTCCAGGGACCAACCCTTGAGGCTTTGCAGTGGGGATCCAGGGGTTTGACGTGCCATCCCATGCTGTTCTTATGTCTTCAGTAAGTTTGGGGACAATACCCATGTTTGCCATGGACAACCCTTGTCTTAGCAGGTGTGTGAACGAGGTAAATGTGTGGGCAGGAAGAGGTGCAATTTTATTGTTTATTTTTCCTAAGGAATAAATATGATTAAAGTTGAGATGACATGAGCGAGCGAGCAGACAGCAAAAACCACAAAACTTTGGGATTTGAGCACTGTGAGAAGAAGCCAGATTTCCTCGGAGAATGACAATGAGGAGGAAAAGTCAAAGTACCAAGATGGAAGCAATCAATGTTACATATTTTAAACTAACAGGAAAAGCAGTAGACTCTTCCTTTTGGCTGCTTGTCCAAGCAAGCCACTTTGGATGGAGGGTTTCCCCTGTAATGAGAATGATGTGATCTCATCTTGGAGACTGGAGTGATGTAATAACCATGTAGGGACTGTTTTAATGTCTTTCATGGGTCATTGAAAACTGCCTGGCAAATTGGATCATGGACTACAGAGAACACTTCTGCTACAGCAGGAAAATGGTCTGGATATAACAAATGACTGAAGGGTTTTGAAAAATCCCACCATATGTAATAGTTCCTGGTTTCAGCCATAAAAATACACCTTTTATTTTCCCTCTCTTATTTTTTGTTGTCTTTTAATATAGTCTTTCCTTCTCATTCAATAACCCTTCTTATACCTTCATTCTCCTGCTCTATTAAGACCTGACAATCCATTAAGGCAAATCCTATATTTTGAATTGCATCTAAATTGATAGTGGAATGTAGACTGCCTGCCTCGAAACCACTTCCATTCTCTTCTGCTGGAGATTAGATGGATTTTCTTTCTGAAAACAAATGAAAATTTTGATTATATGTGTCATTCAAACCGCAATTCCATCTTATTAAATGGTTCCAGGCAGTTGGTGCTGGGAACATTGTAATAAGGACTCCAGAATCTGAGATTGTTTGGCTGAATCAGTTGGCCAATTCCACGCTCTTTGTCGGGAAATTCTGGCTGTGGCAAAGTGTGCAAACTGAAAACCACATGACACAATGAAAATAAGTGGTTTATTATGTGACTAATATTTAAAGTGGTTTAGGATGCCAGCTGTTCTTTTCTGCGTATTTCAATGCCTCAAGGAAGAATATTCTTGCACCTCTTGTTTTAGTGCACACCTTGGTGCTACAGCATAACTCATCCTCCCTCTCTAACATTCCAGATATCTTTGAAGCCATTGACAAAGGAAACCAGACATGAAATTAATGCTGGCTTAGACTAAAAGATTACATTTCAATTGTGCACCAATCTTTTTCCATTTTTCCCCAAACCGGTGCCATTTGTCAGCCATGTCCAAGGAGGAACGTGGGCTTCACTTCTAGGCATTGAGGCCTTGAGAGGGACCCAGCATCCAGGGAAGGTCCTGGCTCCACACAGCACCAAAGGAAGGCTCCCTCTTATCCCAGGTGGACTTTTCTTAGACCTGCTTTTCTCCAAGGAAAGTCCACAGCCTGCAACACTTTCCTGAGGAAGGTACTTCCACCTCCAGATTTAAAATAGCACCAGTCAGGCTTGTTTTAATTCACACATAAATCTCTAGGCAATCCCCAAATCACCAAGGAACTGCCTGGGGTGTGCATTATAGAGTCCCTGCTATATGAAGGTTACTGTGTGGAGAAGAGCAAGATTCACGGAGGGAAAGCAAACAGGCAGCACAAAATCACTGTTGGTTTGGAAGGTCAGACTAAAAAAAAAAATAACACAGATTATATTAGTTTGCATGGGCCAGCCCTGTGTTTTAGTTAGTTCATCCAGCTGGAAGGGAGGCAGGATTTTTTCTTGTTGTGTTTCTTTTCTGTGCAAGCCTGGTCTTTAATGAATGTGAAGTACAACCTGTGCTTCTGAAAGCTGCAAACAGCAGAGTACAAAGAGGGTGTGCAACACCCCAGCCTGGGGCAGTGGTTAAGGTGAAGGGTCTGGAGACACCAACAGCACAAAATCCACGAGAGGAGCAGCCGGGTCTAGTGGAAGGTGTCCTTGCACACAGAGGGAGGCTGGAACCAGATGATCTTTAAGGTCCCTTCTGTCGGGAAAATTAATCCAACACCAGAGGTTGATGTCCAAAAAGGAGACAGAGGAGTCCCGTTACTTTATTCCAATAAAGGGAGAGCCCATGGGGCATTCCCCTGGGGTCTCTCCAATTTCTGGAGGACGCAGCCTCCTTTTTATCCTAATTTCCCGACCGCATTTTCCCTCTCTCTTGCCCCATTGGCTGAGGTACTCGAGATATACAGTCTTCCCGGAACGCCTAATTCCTAAGATTGCCTTCTAATATATACCCCCCTCTTTGCCTTTTTCTAAATTCCTATGGAATTTTTGGTTCTCCTCATTGTTTCTTTCATCTTTTGATATTCAATTTCATTTATTAGCAGATCTACAGTTTATTGATAAAGACAAATCTCTCTTTCCATTCATCAATCAGTGGAACCCTTCCCATTGTTTCTTTTATCTCTTAGTGTTAGTTTTTATCTACCAGCAGGCCCACAGCTTATTTGTAAAGACAAGTCCCTCATTCCTTTCACTTCTAACCCAAACTATTCTGTGATTCTGTACTGTTACTTTTCTCTTTTTTTTTCTTTAATTAAGTTGAAACATTTAGTCTTTATTTCCGGATCACAGAACATTCAGAGCTGGAAGGGACCCACAAGGATCATCAGGTCCAGCTCTCAGCCTTGGTGTTTTTAGCACAGTGCTCTAACCAACTGAGCTAATCTCAGGTAGCTCCTGCCTGGAACCTGCACAACACCTTCCAGGTTAAAACAGAGAGTTCCTTTCCACCCACCAGCTCTGCCTCCCCCAAAAACCCTTCAGAGAAGCAGCTCTCTCCCAGCACTGTCAGAACAGGCTGGACAGCACAGCTGGTGGTGACACGAGGGTGCAGAGAGGAGCTTAGAAATACCTGCCTTGCCGCTCACTCCTCCCTCTGCTCCAGGCAAAGAATGATTTTTAGGAACCTTTCACGTGATTTGAGTAAAATCCCGTGAAGAGGCCACCAGAGGGGGCAGCTGCCGCTGCTGCTCAGCCCCGGCGAGCAGGTGCCAGCACGGCACACATCGCTTATTATTTATAGCTCTCTACCTATACTTATGTGAGTGGGGCTAATTAGTAGATGGAATTAGCCTACTGCTCTCGGCAGCGTAATTGTAAACAATTTCCCGACGTTTCACTCCCTGAGTAATGAGTTTCTCCTGGAAATACAAAAGATGAACTAGTGATAATCTGGCAGTTTACAGCAAGAGGACAAACATTAATTATATGGGATTACTATGTGATCCTCCAATTTAAGTCAGCTTGGCATTTCTAGGCAGAGTTGGATCTTTAGAGTTCTGTGGACACTTGTCTGAAGCATTTTATCTTTTTTTTTTTTTCTGGTTTCAAGCCGCCTTTTAGCTTTATCTTTTATCCCCAGATCTAACCACCATCAGCTACTTTGAGGCAGAGCTGCTATGCCAGATTTTTTTTCATAAGACGGTGGTATAATTGTACAGTATTAAGCTAAATTTTCATTTAAAGATGACCATGCCATCAGATGACCAGTCAGGAGACTGGATCGCTGCGTGTCCAGGGATGTCGCTCAGCTTTGATTGCATTTATCATGGAATCATTTAGGTTGCAAAAGACCTTTAAGATGATTGATAAGCTGTAGGCTTAAACATGGGATGTGGGATTTATTAAGGTCAGAGCCGGAAGAGTGGTACGAATAATGCTGGGATTATGAAATATTCCCTGAATAAGGTCATGTCAGCAAAGCAGGCTGTATATCTGTGTTTGTCAAGGGACTCCACTGACTGCTGATGCTCCCTGGGAGATTCCTTTGAGCTAAGGTGCAAATCCTGGATTTTTCGAATTTCTGTCCTGTTCTACCCCCCGCCATGGGCAAGGACACCTTCCACCAGCCCAGGCTGCTCCAAGCCCTGTCCAGCCTGGCCTCAAACAATTCCGGGGATGGGGCAGCCACAGCTTCTCTGGGCACCCTGTGCCGGGGCCTTCCCACCCTCACAGCGAGGAATTTCTTTGTAGTGTTTAATCTGATTTTTTAAACATTTTTTTAAACACTTACATTCACAGCTGTTCCCTGAAAATACTTTGACATTTCTCTTGCCCTTTGTAGCAGGTGAGCCCAGCAGCTCTGGGTCTGTCACAGCGCTCACAACCTCTGCCAGCTGTGTAGTGCCATAGAATGAGAGCTGAAGGGGGCTGTGACTCCCTCTGGAGCCACGCTGATCCACACCCAGCACCTGCCGTGTCTTATGAGGCTGCTTCCATCTCCTTAGAAGAATCATGGTATTATCCTCCCCTTCCTGTGCCTTTCCAGTCAGTGGAAACATCTCTTTCTTCAGTTCACCTAATTAAGTGTCAGAAGTTGATCTTTGGGCTGAAATTCGTACCTGAATGTGGGAACAAGTTTTACAGAGAGATTTTTGTTATTTATTGGCTAGTCAAATGCAAACAGCCAGGGGGCTGGCTCAGCTGAAGCTTATGTCATAGGCAGTTTCTTTAGTGTTTGTTTTTTATTTTGGGGGGGGGGGGTTTGTTTTGTTTTTTTAAATGTAGTAACTAAGTATTGAATTAATTTGTTTCCCATTCTGGGCTCAACCACATCCCTCCTTTTAGATGAACCGTTTCACACTCTTTCAAATTACTGATACAATCAATCTTTACTTTAATGTCTTTCTGTATCCATCCACTGTTCAGCACTTCCTCATGCAGGGCTGTTGCTGTCACTGACCCCCAAACACATCTCACTGAAAACTCCTTGTGATTCTGCCACATTCAAAGTACTGGGGATGACATTTTTCACAGCAGGTCCCTGCCCCCCCACTGACTTGGTTAGGAAAGAGTTCAGGCACAAGGATTTTGATTTTCCAAGAAAGAGGACAAAGAGAAATGTTGTTTTATTCACCCTGAAAGAGAAAACCTCCAGCAGTCTCTCCTTTTAGAAAGAGCTTTTTGCTTTTGAGCTGGGATTTGAAAACTCTGTTGGGGATTTTCCCATCTTGAAACTACATCAAACAGGTCCCTTCATGCATTTGGAAAGATGCAGTGCATGGAAAATGAAGATTTGCAAGGTCTTTGTTGCTGAAAACGCAGAGGTCTTGTTTCATTTGCGCTGGAGGTGCTCATGTGTAGGATGAGGGTCTCTGCTGTGAACCTGCAGAACCCAGAGGCACGTGGAGGGCAAAGAGCTTTCCCAGCATTCAGGGCCCCTTGGTGATGCTCGGGCAGGGGGACGTGGGGAGTTAAGAGCTCTCTTTTGGATCAGATAGTGCCTGGACCTGTGGAATGGCCATGGCCAGACTGGGTTGGGATAAGTGCTGTGGGAATACCACCAAGTTTAAAGAGGAATAAAACACATACAACCCCCCAGGAACCTGCACTTTCTGTTATCTCCTACTTCCTTCCCTTTGCATTTCCTTTCATCCTGAGAGTACCACAAGACAAGGAATCCTTAACAACCAAATTGATTGAGTCTCAACCCGTATTTAAATGAGGACAGCCCAATCTCAGAAGCTGAGCTGTCAGTTCATTATTTTGTTATATTACTTTAATTGTGTTTATTTGGAATTAGAGAGCCAAATTCTCTACTAGCAGAAGCTATTGTCACTAGAAGGGATTTCGGCTATCAAAATCATGTTTGTTTTAGTGTTGTGTATTATTTATTAGCTTATAAAGCACCATTAGCAAATGCCACTGCACAGTGACGGATCCCCATTAATTTTGCATGGATGCACATCCCATCGAATATATTCTGGAGTGTGCCACTGGGGTTTCTGGGCTGTTTTGCCTCGGATACCCACCGGTCCTGTCCTTGGGTGTGTCAGGTGAAATGGGGTTAATGGTACCTCCCTGAAACGGTGCTGAGAGAACAGGTCCAGTGACACCTTACAGCGGCACTCAGAGATCTTTCAGAGAAAGCAGGATGTAAAAAAAGCATTTAAATCAGGATGGACTTGTAGGATACCTCTTGGTATTCTGGATTTGTAAGGGAGGACAAAACAATCTACAGATATTTATTTATGCTAAATATCAAAACGGGGCTGACAGAGGTAGAGCAAAAACTATTAGGAAGAAAGCTTGGATAACTTGGAGAGAGATCCCAGCCCAGGGCAAAGCTTGTGTTGCATGATGGATGTTGCAGTCCTGCCTCTCTCGGGTTTGACCCTTTTCTTCAGGTCTCTGGCCAGTTCAGGGCTTCTTTCCAGACCTGCCCACAGAAAATAAAGTTAAAACTCCTGAACAGATAAGAATTTAAAGTTTCTTTAATTTGTATCCAGCCAAGAGGGCTGGAGTGAGAGTCCCAGCTGGGTGGGTGCCCTGGGGCACCCTGAAAGTGTAACACGACTGGGGCAGCGCAGTGGTCAGCCAGAGCAGAGGAAATTCAGAACAAAGGGCAGTGACTGGGTGACAAATGGGCATGCTGTGTTCATTGACATTTGTGAGCCGAGTGGAGTCGCAGCTGGCTGAATGCTTATGGCTTGTCTGCATGCCTAAAGGAAAATAAGTATTTATTTCACTTTTCTTTACGGTCAGTATCCACTAAGAACCATTTTCTGGCTGCTGTTAGCTGTGTGCTGTGGTGTTTGTATCAGGAAAATAATGAAACACTATTTCACACTCTGGAAATATGAAATCTTGGCCCTCTGGAGCACTGTGCAAAGATTCCATTAACCCTTGAGGCACCAAGATGTCATCCTCCATCCCTTCACTGAATGCCTCATCTTTACTGACCTGGGAAAGCTTTCCTAAAATATGTTTCTGAGCCAGTCATCAGGTAGTCAAAATGATCTTTTTACTCCTATTTGGAGGAGAGGAGCAAGGGTTTGTTCCAGCAGTTTCTGGGTTGGAGGACATGGGACATTTAGCAGTGACAGCCTTAGGGGATGGTTCTTACCTTACTGGGGTTGCAGTGGGCTGGTCCCAGGCAGAGCCCTTCACTGCTGGGAACGTAGGAGCCTTGAGCTGGGCTCTGCAATCCCCCACTCTCCCCTTTTGGTTTTGTCTGTCCTGGCTCAGTAGATGCCTTTAATGGTGCCCTCCCCATCGGAGTGAGGTGCTGCCCATGCACAGACAATGGGGCTACGGCCAGGATGGCCTGTGGATGGCCAGGGTAGTATTTTTAAGCAATCTGGCTGCTGGGAAAGAAGGCACGCTTTCTGAACAGGGCTCGTGTGCGCCCAGCTCTGCCCAGGCAGAGCTCAGTGCTCCTGGCAAGCCTTACCTGAGTTATTTACTGTTCCCTCTTGCTGTTTGCTGCTGCTGCATCCACTACTCCAGACATCCCTGATGTGTTTGCCCACCTCTCCCTTTCTCTCATGTCACTTCAGTCAGGTGGATCTCCACAGGTGTGCAGGGACACCCAGCTCCTCCCACGCGTGCCCCACTGCACAGGACCAGCCTGGACCTCCAGAGCTGCCCCTCTCATCCTGCTTCCTCCATCCCTGTGCCCTCCTTTGCCACCTGCCCGTGTGTGATTGCCAGGAGCAGCGGGTGCCCAGTGGCACCACTGGCGGGCGGTTGCACGTCGGAACAAGTGCTCCGTGAAATCACAGAGCATCCTGGCAGATCACAGCCCATCTCGTCTCCTCCTGCTGCCGTCTTGCACTCATTTTACACCTCTCAGGCTGCTGCTGCTCTGCATCTCTCAGGTCCTGGGGCCTTCCCCTTGCCTCTCGTTTTTATGGGCTGTCACATCCACCAGAATGAAACACAGGTGTCTCAGCAAAGGGGAGATTTTGGAAAGTCACTTTTTATCAAAGCACAGCTGCTGAGATGAATCTGTTGTTTCTGTGGCCTCCTTGGACCCACTCCTTCCTCACACTTTGCTCTACCTCTCACTGTCTTTTCCCAAAGTATCACTGACTTTTCAACTCCACACTTTCTGGAGTTGTCACTGTTGTCTTAGTCCCACCAGGGCATAGCTGTAGGGGGATAGGGAGCGGAGGAAGAAGAAATATGAAAGAGAGGAGACAAACATATTCTATAAAACCTGTCCCAGCTCTGGTTTGCTCATGAGGCCTCCGGCATGGCCTGGGAAGGAGCCTTTGCTTGCATCAACTCCAGGCTGCTCTGATACAGAGCACTTCATTTTTGGAGCCATGTCTGCAGGCAGCATGATAATGGGATGGGTCCTGATTGTGCAGATGCCTCCGTGCTGCTGTGCACATGGGAAGAACAAGCTCGGGATGGATGAGCTGAGCCTGGAGTAGACTTGCAGTCAGACCCACTGTAGGCACAGATTTATACCAGCTAAGGATCCAGCCTGTGCAATCTGGTTGAACCTTAATTTCTGCTCAGATTCCTCTTTCCATTAGCACTCTGTGAGCATTTGCTTGACAGCAGAAATTTTTCACTCTCTTAGGAAAGGCAGTCACGTTTCAGGGAAGGCTTCTGCGTTCGGTTCATCTCCACACCCGCCTGCACTCCCAGACAGGCACAGAGCTCTGCTTTGCATAATCACATTGGTTCTTAACCATGGCAATATATTCAGATCTTCAGACACCTGGCAGCCAGACCCAGCTCTCTCCAGCAGCCTCCCTGCTGGAAAAGCAATTATATTTGTGCAATTGGTGGAGGGTTTGTAGGAAACTGCTGCCCTAAAGGGAGCTGAGAGTTTTTTGGGGTAACCATTGCAAGGCAAGTATTGCACCCAAACTTGTTATCAGGTGATCAAGAATAAATGTAAACTGCATCCAGCAAAGAAAAATAAACTTTAATCCATTAATGGATGTGTTGATGGGCTTGGCTTCTACTTTGTGGTTGAGATACGTCTCAACCAATAGGGATGAAATTCTTTGACTGACAAAAGGAGGCAGAACCTCTTTATGGGAGTGAAAGTGTAAAAAACTTTTCAAAAAAGCAAAAGTAACCAGTTCCTACCTCTTCTCTCCTGTTTCTTTCCTGTACAAACCAGGCTGCAGTAACACTCCCAAGCTCTCCCCACTTCTGCTCACTTGGGCTGAGCTGCTTGCATCTCCTGCCCATGGCATCTCTATTAAAAAAGTCCATCTCTAATGAAACAATCCCAAGCACCAGTAATTGCATGCTAAAATTCATAGTCCTGGCTGCTGGATCCTGGGGTAACTCATGGAATTTCGGCGCCACTCCCAGTGGCTGGCCCCTGGCAGGGAGGAGGCAGGGAGGGCTGATCCCACCCCGGGGTGAGGAGATAACCCAGCCCCGCATCTCCTGGGGCTGCCCCGGGACCCTGCCATGCAGGAGTCACACACATGCTTTGCCTGTCTCTGTTTTATTGGTTAGATAAAAGGAAAAGTCCTGCCACGTGACAGAGAGATGGGACTGCCACACAGCTGAGGAAACAGACTTCTTTGGGAGAAACCAAGTAGAAAATGTAGCTGTCTCCAGTTCAAAGTCTTTGTGGACACTGGAAGGCAGTTTCACTTCTTTCATGCTGTGATCCAAGGCCTTAAGTGACTTAAATGAGAAAGTTAAGTTAAAAGAGGAGAAAATATTTTGCTGTTTTTTCCTTTTTTATTTTTGTTTTTTGAACATAAATGTCATTTGGATACAATGGGTATGAAGAGCTGTAACATTGTCTTTCCCTCTTATCCACATTGAAAAAAAGGAAAATGTGTAGGGATGGAGCCAAAGTATAATCTTGCTTAATGTATCCAGATGTAAAGCTGAAGTGAATCTCATACTATAAATCCAAGTGTTTCAGGTTCCCACTCATGTAAGAGAGCTAAAAGTCTAACACAGAGGTTCCAAAAATCCTCCCAAACCTTCCAAGGCTCAGTCAGACCCACATGCATAGTCCAAAATAAATTGAATTTACTGGAATAGCTCCAAGATTATGTCTAGAGTGATTCCAAGACTTTTCTTTTCTCCAATTCAAATGAGCCCTATTACACATCGTGAATGTCTGCAGGAGAAACGCAGCCGATTTCATAAAGCCTTATTATATATTTTAATGCACGCAAGGTAAACATGAAAATGTCTCTTGGGCATTTTTTTGTTTCAGTTTTATAATTTCATTGTGCTCTTTGGTTACTTATGAAAAGTCTTCAGGAAAAAAACAAAACAAAACACTTTTGTGATGCTTATTTTAGCTCCTCAAGGGCTATGTGTCAGACTCTGAGCTTCACGGGGGTGTTTAAGTGACTTGGGTGAGTCTGATTAATTGATGAAAGTGTAACAAGTCCCCATGAGTCAAGTAACGCCATTTGGGAAATGACTCCCACCTGCAGCAGCTGCTTATCCGCCCCAAACCTGATGTTGATTCTGTTCTTTCCTGGCTTCATATGAGCTCCAGCATCAGATGGAGGCTCCACTTCTATCCCCCAGTGGATGTCACAAAGCTGTGGATGCCTTAACACCACCAGACATCCCAGATCACACCACCAAAAATCCCAGACCACCCTAAACATTATCCCCTCTACTCTGCACTGCCTGATCCCACTGGTGGCACGAAATGTCTGCCTGAGATGGGAGATCTGTTTCCAAGCCCTGGTAGGGACTTCCATGCCAGCTACAAACTGGTGAAAGGGTACCAATGCTCTTTCTTGCCACTGGGATGAGGCACTTCTGGGCCAGCTTTTTAACCTTGCTCTCATCACCTCTCTGCAGGCTTTTTTCTGAGTGCTGCACAGCGTGCTGCAAATGAAGGTGTCAGGAAAATTAATCCACCAACACCAGAGGTTTATGTCCAAAAAGGAGACAGAGGAGTCCCGTTACTTTATTCCAATAAAGGGAGAGGCCATGGGGCATTCCCCTGGGGTCTCTCTCAAATTTTTGGAGGACGCAGCCCCCTTTTTATCCTAATTTCCCGACCGCATTTTCCCTCTCTCTTTCCCCATTGGCTGAGGTACTTGAGAGGTACAGACTTCCCGGAACGCCTAATTCCTAAGGTTCCCTTCTAAGGTATACCCCCTTTGCCCTTTTTTTAAATTCCTATGGAATTTATGGTTCTCCTCATTGTTTCTTACATCTTTTGATATTCAATTTCATTTATTAGCAGCCCTACAGTATATTGATAAAGACAAATCTCTCTTTCCATTCATCAATCAGTGGAATCCTTCCCATTGTTTCTTTTATCTCTTAGTGCTAGTTTTTATCTACCAGCAGGCACCTAGCTTATTTGTAAAGACAAGTCCCTCATTCCTTTCAAAGGTCAACACAGAGCAAAAGCCTGTCCTTCAAGGAAACAGTGATGGGTTTGCTGTGGACCTGTACTCTGTACCTCATGGATCAGTTCTGTGCTACAAAAGGAGGGAATTTCAATTTCTTCCAGGATTGGACAAAGACATGAAGAATAAAACCCAACTGGGTTTGATAAGCAGCCTCGAGCAGGATCCCTGTCACACTGAGTCAGGGGGTCAGGCTGGCCCTGGTGAGCCAAAAGTAAGGCAGGGGTGTCCATGGACCAGCACAGGTCTTACACCTGAAACATGCAGTGCACTGAGAAAATCCTACAGCAGAGATTTATGTCCCAGGGACCCACATTTTCCTTCACACAATACAGAGAAAAATGTTGATCCACCAGAGACATGCAGAAACAAAATGCAAATTCCTCTAGCACCAGGATTGGGCTATTAGAGCAAGGCAAATGTGTAAGGGTTGCTGTTGTCAGGGCTCTAACAGGCTCTAATTGTCCTGCTGAGCTTCACCTGGGCCTCCAGCCCTTGCCTGGAGGCTGTATTTAAGTTCAGGCCGTTAATCTGGCTCCTTTCCTGGGCAGGGCTGTGTGTGTGCTGAGCCTGGCCTTGCTCCTTGCCCAGCCTTGACTCTTCCTCACCTCGCATGGGCTCTCCTGGGGTGTCTGCTGGAGCTGTTGGTCTCTCCCTGTTCCTGTGCCTCCCTTCAGCCTCTTGTGCAGGGCAGCCTGTCCTTCCAGCACCCCCAGGTACCTCCTCAGGTGTTCCCTGCTCCTCCTTTTGGACCCCAGAACGGTTTGGGTGGCAGGCACCTTAAAGACCATCCACAGTCCTGAACCGGGGGTGATTTATTTGCTGCACACATCATTTCCAGGGTTCAGATGCTGCTGCTGCTCTGGCACCATCACCTTGAACAGTGTGATTCCCACAGCACACATCGCAGGGCCCCGTGGCTGTGCAAGCCGGTGGGCTGTGGGGTTTATCATGGAACCACAGGATGGTTTGCTTGGAAGGGACCTCAAAGCCCATCTCATTCCACCCCCTGCCATGGGCAGAGACACCTTCCACTGTCCCAGGCTGCTCCAAGCCCCATCCAACCTGGCCTTGGACGCTTCCAGAGATCCAGGGGCAGCCACAGCTGCTCTGGGCACCCTGTGCCGGTGTTTCCCAGGACAGAAAGATGAGGAGATGTGCAGAGCTATGGAAGTTCAAATGCCGAGTAGGAAAACAAGCCCAGATTCTCTTCCCTGCTCATGCACAGGGCAGGATGTTCCCTTGGGTGAGGCTCTCCACAAAGCCAGCATGGAAAGCAGTGATGAGCCGTAACTGCTCTCCAAACTCCAGCTGAGAAAGTGGCATTTCATCCAAGATATGACTGGGATGTTAACACATTTCTGGCACTGAACTGAGCACCGGGTGACACTTCTGTGTCTCGGCACTGGTGAAGGCTGGTGACCTTTTAACAAGTTCCCTATTTAGCATTGCCTAGACAGGTCTTAAATGCAAACTGTTACCTTTTCCTTCGAGGTGCAGAGTGCTACAGCTCCAGGGCTCTGACAAACATCTGTTTCACTTTGCATTTTCAGTTCTGGCTCAGATAATGGGAACTCTTGTACAAGAAAGAGAAAAAACAGCAAGAGTCCCCATTATTTACCAGTGGAGAGGTATAAATAGCAGAGCCAGAGCCCTGCTCCTGTGATTTCACTTTTATGGGTCCTTACTGTAACTGGCTTGTGCTGCTCTTATTTTAACATACAAATGGCACCACTTTATTTCCTGTGGGTGGGATTGATTCCCCTCCCAAGGGGTCCCCATTGAACCCAGCATTATTTACACTGAGCATGGAAAGAGGTGTTATTTCTCCAGTCACGGAAACCCTTTTTTTCAAGGCTTAGCTCTGTTTTCTCTGTTGCTGAGCCCCCTCACAGGCTGATAACTATTGTGGCACTGTAAGTTCCAGCAGGAACTTCAAGGTTTGTGGAGGTAAGGAAGTTAAAGATCACTGTGTATATGTCTGCTTATTTATATCAAAGTGGTACTACTTGTAAGAGTGTTTCAAGGTATGTTGGTAATGTAAAGAACTGTTATGAAATGCAAGGTATCGAATTTCTTTTAGCCCCTGTATAAAATGTGAGCAAGTTCAAGTCCTGCAACTTGAACTCTTTGTCTTTGCAAGAGTTTGGGAACCTCTGGGTCTGCTTCCACTGCCAGGGAGCGGCTGTGCCATGGCATTTTGAGGATGCAGCTCCTCTGATTGACAGGTCCTGGGGTGTTTGCAGATGCAGCTCAGGGTTTGGTGTGCTCCTGCAGGGATTACACCTGGATATGCCCACTCAGATACTCAAGGGGAAGGTGCTGTGACAGCTTTGCAGAGACCTTTGCTTGGGATTTTTAGAATTTTGCTCCTTCATCTTGGCACAGTGCTGGACACTTGGTGTTCTTGGGTTTATTGGAGGAATGTACTCACCTCCAGCTACCTGAAACCATCTATACATGGCATCAGATTCCTAAAGTGATTAGTTACTTAAGAGATCTGTGCAGGTGTTCAGCATATGGAGTTCTCCTCCACGTTTCCAAAAAGAGTAGATTGAGCAGCTTCTGAATTCCTGTACTCCAAGTTGTGTCTTGCTTTTACCAGCCAGATCTAAAGAGCAGAACTTTGTTGGTAGTGCCCTCCACAGTACAGCCCAGCTGAAGATGGCTAAAGGTCTTCCCAGATGGTTTTTTTTCCTATGTGAAACACTGGCAGATAAGATAAATAAGAAGATAAGTTCCAGGAGGAATGAGAGGGGCAGGAGGGAGGCTGTGGGAGAGGAAAGAGGGATGGCTCGGTCTGCCCTGAGTCAGTTCTGATGCAACTTTTATCCTTTATCACTACGCCACAAGTGGCATGACAAGTGCTGCAAATACAAATATTCATTTTTCTTCCTGTGATAAAACTGTCACTGAAGAAAACAAACCATCAGGCAAAAACCCTGTTGCTTTCCAGATGGAGAAGCAGCTCCACGGTATGAGCCTTGTCCTGAGAATGAAGTGCTAACGATGCTGTTTGGGGAGCTGGGGATTTGGGGATTTGCTGTGGGTTGTTTTTGGTTTGTGAGGTTTGTTTTTGCTCTGGGGGCAGCAATACCCTGCCCATACACAGAGAGGAAGGACAGCAATATGAGGCTGACTCAGAGTGAGAGAAGCTGCAGAAGCTGGTGCTCCAGCTAGCAGATAGCAAAACAAACTGAGGGCATCGGAGGCATAAAGTTGTCAAATAATTGTAATGTTGGAATGTTGCATAGCAACAATAAAGCTCCTCTGTGTTTTTATATCAGAGTGGGCATTATATACCAGCCTGGTCTGCTGTCCCATCAGTAAAGAATTGAATCCAAACCCCTGAAGCCAGTGGGCACAATAGAGCCAAACACATTTAACATTGTTTACTTGCTGTGGTCTTCCACGTTTGCTGTCAATGATTCCAATCGATCCTGCTTAAAAGCCTATCCTTGATAAAGGTGTTAAATTAAAACAGTTCTCGATAACTGATGGATCCTTTTAACCTTCTTTGGCAAGGAGGTGACTCTTCCCTGGCTCAGAACAGCACCTCACTAATACATTCTGTTTCTGAGGTGCAGGCTCACGTGGCCATGACAGCACCTTCTTCACCCCCACTCTTCACTTGGATTTCCTCCTGCTTTTGGCTGTGATCTCTGTCAAGAGGGGAATCTCACTTCCGTCTACCAGCTCAGGTCTATGAGAGCAGTGATTAGAAATAATGTTAACTGCTGAACTGCTTAAATCAAAAGCAGCAGTGGAACAATTCCTACACTGCTCCCACCCTCCTGCTCCCTGCCCCGTGTTTGTCACAGCAAATATTGACTATTTTGATTGTTATTTACCCACATGGTTGTGCTTTGGCATGAAGTGTCTTCCATCTTTCTGGGTGCCTGCAAACTGCATGGGCTCAAAGACATTTTCAGTGGCCTTTTCTCCATTGCAATTAGGGGGTCAAGGTCAAATAATCACACAACAGAATTGCTCTCTGCTTCTTTGCTGTGATCTTTTTGTGGCTCAGCTGGAGATGGCTTTCATGTGACCTGGAACTACTCCAGAGCTTAAAAAATACCCACAAAAAATTCCAACCTACAATCAACACACGCACAGAGAGCTTTAAAGGTATTGCACATTATTTTGTTGGACATGGGCTTCTGCCTCCTGTTGTGAAGGTCAAAAAGCAAAAGCTCTTTTTTTCTCTCCGAGCATCACTCTCACAAAAGCTAACGCTGGCAGCCTTGGAAATGAAAGCTCAGCTTATAAGGTCCAGGTAATGTCAGTTTGGACTTTCTCAAGTGTGCACACCTTGGCTGAGAGCCCTGACTGAGCCTCACGTGCGCTTCCCCTGGGCATCAGCAATCCTGTGGGAACACATCCCTCAGCTCCTGCCGCAGCTCTGGCTGCCAACGGCGGCTGCAGGTCGTGCCAGGGCTGGAGTTTTGCAGACACCTGCCCACGAAGAGCTCTTTGGAGACCTTCCTCAGCTGATTTTATGAGCCCACACACTGATTTGGATTCACAAGCAGCTCAGATGGACTTGTGGCTCTCGGTCCAAAAGCTCAAATTTCTACAGCCTGCTGCAAATCTTTTTTGTGTTGGTTCAGGTGAAGTTAATGACACACAAGACAAAACCACCTAGGCTTTTTTATTCTTCCTACTCCAAGCTGAAGGATGTTCAAATACTTCATTCCTTTTACTGCTGGAATCCTTCTAATTTCCAGTCTAAACTTATTCTCCCCCAAGGCATCATTTCTCATTTGTTCTTATGTCATGGTTATATTTTATATCTGCATCAAGGACAAATTGCAGATTTAAATAGCAGGGATGCTGCAAAGTTTTGCCTGAGTACAGATGGAACAACTTTCTTGCAATAATTACAGAGTGGTTACTGTTTTCATCTGATTAGCTGGAAATATACTGATTTTTCTCCTCCTGTACTTCCCATAAAAGTTCCTTTTCATCAACAGTTTATACAGATGCTACTCTGTAGGGGGTTGTTGCAGTTGCTGTAGAATTAAAAAACCATAATATCTTGTTTTTAAACAGGTCTGGTCATTTGTACAACTATTACTCCCTTTATGACATCTGGGAAAGGAAACAGCAGAGGAGGACATGAAGATCCATCAAAGGATAGGAGGGAGGGTGGATTGGCATTGGTTTCTTACTATTTCCCCCATTCTGTGAGCACCTGGAAATTAATGAAGGCTTATAAGTATACAGGATTTGTCTCAAATTCAGCAGAGCCTGAGCTGGGAGGGGAAGGTGTCACACAAGTTTTCCCGGTTGTCACTGTCCTGGGCACACCCCAGGTGAGTTATGTCACCTCTGGGGACCGTGGGCACAAGCACAGCAGGGCTGCAATGGACTTTGTGACCCTGGTCCACGAGAGCCTCCATAAAATTGACACCGCTCGTTCCCTCTCCAAATGTTCAATGAGCATCTGTGCTTTACAGCATGAATATATCTTAGCTCTCACTTATTCCTGTTTGTAACTTGCCTGAAAGGGAGGCAAACCCCTGATTTTAAGGGGTGTTGTAAAACCAGAACACTTACAAGGGCAGATGGGGAAATGTTTAAATGCACCGAAGCACCTCCATTGATTTCAGTAGCAGTCAGCTTTGTAAAAGTACCCAATTTAAAGGTGTAAATAAATAATTTCCACAGTGTGAGTCACTGCAGTTATATATACTGAAATTCCAACTAGACTAACTTCTTCTCTCTAACCACTTAAAAACATTTAAAAGTACCAAGAGCTATTGTTTGTGCTATCACAGGAAAAAAATTGAAGAAAATGGAGTTTGCTGAACCTGTTCCAAGGTTAAATCTTCCCAGCAGTGTGCGATTGTTCCAACCTTGTTTCTGAATACTCTTGATTTGAAAATGTCAGGAAATCACTTTTCTTCCCAGTACAAGTGTGTTCCAGGTATCTGCTGTCAAGCAGAGCCCTGTGAAAATGCCATCCCTCCCATCCCACCTTTGACGTCAGTTCGTCGCTGCTGGATGCATTTCCTCACTGCCTGATGTTACCTTGGGTTTCAGAGACAGCCCACAAGAATAAAAGGAGTGCTAATTCTCAGCCAAAGCATATGGAGAGACATGGAAGTGACTCTCCTAGGTACATCTGTTTAGTTTGGTTGTTCAGGAAAGGAAAAAGGATGGGGAAGTAAAGGTTTGTTTATTGAAGGGTTTTGCTTTTGGGCTTTCTCATTGTTGCTTTAGCCAAGTCTTCCTCGCTGAAGCAGTGAAAAAGGAAGGTGACTCAGTCTTTTACTCTCTCTGGGTAAAATAAGATAAAATATTGTACTCTTTGTGAAGGCAGATGTGCACCAGGAGAGTCTTGCTTGTTTGTAGAAGCTCTTTGCCTGCATCACCTGAAAATGAGCTCAGTCCCAGCTCTGGGTTTGTAAATGGGAAAGTCCAGCTCTGATACAGGTGGGGTAGGACAGTCTGTGCTTGTGAAACTCTGTGCTGCTTCACACACACCTGGGGAGTGGCTCAAGGCCCAGCATTAGACAGCTGGGAGCTGGGTGAGTAAAGGCTGCCAGGAGAAAATATCGTGGTGGGCCTTTTAATGAGGAATTGCCAGACTGGGGCAAAGGATGGAGGAGTGTAATTAACTCATAAAGGCTTCTGAGAGAATCAGTGTGAAAAAGCTGAGGGGGCTCAGGTGAGTGACAGAATGGACTTGTCCACTCTGCACTGGCCTATCTCTGGCCAGGTAATGTCAATTAATAGAAAATGAAGAGTCTAACTGTGGAAGCTGTTGTGCAGGTTCATTTCTCATTGAAAGAATGGAGAATAATTTCAGAAAAAACCTTTGGGAATCTAGAGCTGGTATTTTCAGGGCATTATGACTTTTCAGCTGTTATCCATGGCAGATTTGTGATACAGCAAAAAAAAAAAAAAGTGATAGTTTGGTGTAGCAGGAGGGGTTTTCTCTGGGAGGTTTATGGATTCAGTTTAGAGGTATTGATCTGGTCAGTAAATGCTGAAGTCTCTGAGTTTCTTCCTGCAGTCAGGAGATCTGGTATCTAAAATAGCACTTTTTCCCCTGATATTTGCAGTATATTTTTTGGCTCACAGAACAATTTGCGTGTTAAGGAGTTCTTCTCTGAGTCCAGATATCAGCTTCAATAGGTACTGAAGTCACAGTGCACAGTTGTGCTGGCCCAGCGCTCCCCATTGTAAAGATCCTTTTGTCCTCTTTTAAACAAACAGCTTAAGCTGAAATTTTCTGTGCTGGGTACCTGTCTTAGTCTGTCTCTTTTCTGAAGGACTCAGCAAAAAGTCTGAGCTGTTCCTGTGAATAGGGCTATGGAAATAGATTATTTTAGGAATGCTAAGGATGTCTTCTGTTGTTTGGAGAAGGATGAAAGCCAGTACACTGGAATAATGTCTTGGAGTTTCAGAAGGTTTTCCACAGCACACCCCTGACAAAATGCACTGGGAATGGGGCACATGGCAAAGGGACACCTCGGAGCAGAACTCCACAGTGATGGAAGTTTTCATGTGGGGAAAAGGATAGTGGAAATGAGGTTTATTTTTAGCACTTCTGTTGGGCTGAATCTAGAAATCCAGATGACGCTCTTTGTGATAAGCAAATGTGTTTTAACTGGCTTCAGCAAACCCATATGTACAGCTGAGGAGTTACGCTTCCCTTAAGTAAATTCTCCTGATGTGAACTTCCAGTCTGAAAAAACGGTTTAGCTGCAGGACCTTCTTACCGAGCACATCTGCTCGGCAATTTTGTGCAGCAGCACATCTGCCACTGAATTTAGTACAACCTGCAGAGCTCTGAGAGATGGGAAGAAATAGGAGAGGTCAATTCTGGCTTGGAGAACGAACTCAGGACAAGTCGTGACTTGAAGCTCCCTGAAAGACCAGCACTTCTGACGCTGTGCAGCTGGCAGGTTTGGCTGAGCAGCACTTTGAAGGGAGGAGGGCTGCCAGTGGAGAGAGCTGAGCCAGGATCTGAGCCTTAGGGATGCTGCTGGAGGAAGGTCCTGCAGCTTTGGAGCACAGGAGCAGTCTGCTTTGATCTGGCCCCATTTTTCATGTGCTGCTGTTCGTTTTCTGTAAGAAACTTTTAAAGAAATAAAAACAACACAAACCCAACAAATCTCAGTTAAGAAACCTCCTTGTGTTGCTGCCACAACTACTACCAGCTTTCAAATTCTGCCTCTTCTTGCCAACTTCTTGCTCATTTCTTGCTTCTAAGCACAGTCCTACCCTTTTTGATATCATCTGGATTGTTAATGTCAGGAAAATTAATCCACCAACACCAGAGGTTTATGTCCAAAAAGGAGACAGCGGAGTCCCGTTACTTTATTCCAATAAAGGGAGAGCCCATGGGGCATTCCCCTGGGGTCTCTCAAATTTTTGGAAGACGCAGCCTCCTTTTTATCCTAATTTCCCAACCACATTTTCCCCCTCTCTTTCCCCATTGGCTGAGGTACTTGAGAGGTACAGACTTCCCGGAATGCCTAATTCCTAAGATTGCCTTTTTATGTATACCCCCCCTTGCCCCTTTTTTTTTTTTTTTTTTTAATTCCTATGGAATTTATGGTTTCCCCATTGTTTCTTTCATCTTTTGATATTTAGTTTCCTTTCTTAGCTGATCTACAGTTTATTGATAAAGACAAATCTCTCTTTCCATTCATCAATCAGTGGAACCCTTCCCAGTGTTTCTTTTATCTCTTAGTGCTAGTTTTTATCTAACAGCGGGTCCACAGTTTATTTGTAAAGACAAGTCCCTCATTCCTTTCATTAACATGTTTGCTTCCAGTATTCTTCACTATTTTGTTTCTTGTGGCAGCAGCTGCTGATCTGCGCAGGCCGGAGCGTTGCTGGCAGGTAGTGAGATTGTGCCTGGCAGCAGGGCCCCCACCTTCTGCGGGTCACTGTCATCCCAGCCTCACAGCAAAGCTCGTCTGCGGCACTTCCTGCTGGTTCTGGTGGTTTTGCTCTTTCTGCTCCGCAGATCTCCCAGTTCCATGGTTAGTCACCTTCTGCTTCATTCCTACACCTCCCATTTTCATTGTCCCTTCTGGCCAGTTGGTGGTTAGACCGCCGTACCCCAGCTTGGCTGCCCTGTTGCCACCCTCCATTTGTCACCTTCCTCTGCCAGTGTCCTGTGTCTGCTGTCACACTGCAACGAGAGCCTGTGCTACACCTTTGTGGCGGTGGCTGGGCCCTCAACTTCCTTTTCCCATAGTTTTTTGTCCCACAGCCTGTCTGCAGCACACACCTGGAGGGGAAGTGGTAGCCAGGTGAGTGTACAGTGTTCTGTGTGCTCCAGAAAGTGCAGGAATTGCCTGCAGGAATTACTCCTGTCTGTTTGGCCAGCTTGTGACCATTTTCCACTGTTCTGAGACACTTCATTAGATGTTCCTTCACTGGACCACAGCAGATCTAAATGTGAGGCCGTGTCTTGGCTGTCCAGCTCTCCAGTGTCCCTGGGCTGTTCCCTACACTCCCCTTACTCTCTAACCTCTTCTACAGCAGTCGTTGGAATTAGACCCAGGAAGAGGGAGCTGGAAGGTGCCGTTAGACACAGGAGGAGGAAGATGGGAGCTGCAGGGGCTCCTTGGGGCAGAGCTGGTGGCAGTGGGGTCAGCAATGGGCACCGAGGTCTGTGCAGATCTCGGAAGGTTTCTTGTCGAGCTGTTCCCTCTGCTGCCCTTTCCCAGCTGTGCACACAGCCCCTTGCAGGTGCTCCCGTGTCATTGTTTACAACCTAGCCAGTGACAGGGAAGTATTTCTCTCCTCCTTGGCTACAAGTGCCGACAGTCAGCCCTCAGGGACGTAATGACCAGCCAGTGTGAAACTGTTAAAATTACCTCATAAATAACTCCTAATGCACAGAGAACTAGGACTTGCTGTTGCTCATAGATAAATTATTCACTGCCATTATGGAGCATTAAACCATGGCTAATATGGAGGTCTCCATAGGGGTTTCATTAAACACCAGAGGTTTCCTATAGATTTAACCATCAGGGAGCTACACATCTCTTGCTGCTTGTCAGCCCTCCTGTGTTAGAGGTAATGCACTTCTGCACAGGAGTAGGGGGATGTTAATGGCCAGGAAAATGTCTCTTTGTGGGAGGAAAAAAAATGAAATTCTCAATGTTTTTAACATGCAGTGGCAGAATGCTGTTTGTAGCAAGGTTTTTGATCTCTACAGTTGAGAAGTTGGGTTTTTTTTTTTTTTTTTTCACATGAAGGCTTTAAATGCAAGTGGAAATAGTCCTCTCCCAGTCAGGAGCCAGCAAAAGGAAAACACTTCAGACTCGCCTGCTCTGCCAGCAGTGGAGCTTTCCAAACCTCTGCAGTTAGCTTGGCTGGGACAGAGGTACTGCAGCATGCTGTGGTGAGCTTGGCAGTGCTGGTTAATGGTTGGACTCAATGACTTTGGAGGTCTTTTCCAACCTCAGTGCTTCCATAGCTGAATGTCTGTGTGTTGCCTGAGATGGAGGCACCACAGGCCTGTCTGCCTGTGCTACTACCCCAGCCCCACACCGCCTGGAGCAGGCACCCTCTGACAAGACTCATCCTCATCCTCATCATCTACGTCGCTGTGGGACTCCCCTGACTCGGGGGTTTGTCCAGCCAGACGCTTCCACCCAACCACAGCCACCAACAACGCCACAAGAACACCCAAACTCCCCACGATGAAGTTACTGAACTCATGCATGGTTTAAATCACCCTTTGGAGACTCTCCATCCGTTGCAGGCTCCGTGGCAAGGTTGGTCTTTGCACCAAAGTGGTGTGGAGCACCCTCAGGCCGTGGCAGAGCCATGTGGCTTCCACCACGAGTGGTTCATGTGCGTTTGTTCTCCCAAGACTCTCTTGCAGCCAAGGCCAGAAGAACAGGTGCTGCCTTCCCAAGGTTTTGGAAGCCTTAGTGACCACCATGGAAGTATTTATATCTTCTTCTTCCAGGAAACTGTTGGTAAGTAATTACCACAAGCATTGCACTAATTATTCCTGCAGTTGTGTTTCCCTGGTTTTTTGGTAATCTTTCCTATTGCTACTGTAATATAATCTATTTTAATATTGAAATATTTAAATCACAGTTTATTTCTCAGTACATTCAGCTTTGTGTTATGTCGAAGGCCTGTCCTTTTTGGCAGTGTGGTGAAGCTGTACTTATTCTCAAATCTGTTGCGGCTGTCATTCACATGTAATTAATGTGACTACACCACTGATGACTCCGCTGACATTAATTAGAGGTGTGAATAGGAAATCACACCCAGCAATGCTCCCTGTTGGGTTTCCTTTTCCACCATCCCAACCCTACTGTTTCAGCGGGCAGTGGGTGGACAACTGCGAAGTAGCCACGTCAAAGTGGAGTCACTGTGGCTCAGGGAATGCTGCATCCATGGGAAAACGGTGGGTTTTCTTCTGTGTAGTGGGATTTGCACTGGCTTTTAGACCAAATGAGTGGTCTGGTGGCTCTTCAGGGCTTCTCTGCCATGGCTTCGGCCACTGCTTACCTGAAATGAGCTGGAAGGGACCACGTGTCAGGGTGGGAGTGCTCAGTGATGCACACTGGTCCCTGTCTGCTGCCTGTCCCGAGCAGGACCGGGATGAAATGTGCCCCAGCTCTCTTCTGGAAAGCAGAAAGGGAGATGAACCACAGTGAAAAAGAAACAAAAATTTGAACATGACAAGAATGGGCAGCACTTATAAGTCTTGTGTTTGAAGCACAGCATGAGTCTCCCTCTGGAATCATCACCTTGTTTCACTGATTATCCAGAGAAATGTGGCCTCTGACATTAGGAGAATAAATGAGGTGATGTTATTACTCCTTTAAACTCAAATCAGGTACTAACCCTTCAGGCACCCTGATCTTTCTGGCTTTTCTTCCATTCCATTCTCAAAGTACAAATTAGAAAGGTGAACTATTACAACTTAAATGGTTTTCAGAACTCTGATTATTTTTCTGCCCCCCATTTCTCCCTCAGCAGGATAGAAATGATGCTCACTGAGGCTGCAGCAAACCCAACCCTTTACTATGATAAAAAAAATAAATCTGAGATCTGAAGGGAGAAGATAGAGGGGAAATAATTAACTGTGCTACTGAATGATCAAGAATTTTAATCCTTTACCTGCAGCTGGGCTGTGTTTTGCTGATATGGGGAGGAGAACATGATTCAGTTTAGCCAGTCCCAGAGCCTCCCAAAATATCCTGCCAAGTCCTGCTTGAGTTTTGTCCTCTGGGTCCATTCCCCTGCGCTGGCGTGAGCAGAATCTGGCCTGGTCAGATCCTTCTAGGATGAAAAAATGACCCCTCTAGGTAATTTTCTTTTCCTGGTGTGACATACGTATGAAACAGGTGAAGAGAATATGTGGAAATATTGAAAGTCTTCAAAAATGTTTTATTCTGGTATCTGCGTAACTGCAAGTCTGCGTGGTAAGGTTATTGCTGCGAATATCTGATGAAACAGCATTCAGTGGCCAGGTATTTTAAAGTGGCCCCAATCTTGTCTGGCTGTGATAAAGGGGATAAATAGATAGATGCACATATTCATGTTCACATGAAAGCCAAAATCACATGTGACAGAGATAGAAACAATAAAACCTGAGACTGAAGAATGAAAGAGAAGGACAAAGCCTTGAGGTTTAATAGAAAGGGAAATATATGAGAGAATCTTTCATCTCTGACCATGTTTGCTGCAAAGTAATAAGATACGTTGGCTCTGAATGGAGAAGATAAGACACTGGGATAAAAATCCAGTTTCAGTACAACAAGTATGGGAGGGAAATTATTGCCTTGTTTTTATTACTACAGGCACAGAAATAGAGCAGAAAGATGTAGCTACAGGGAAAAATTCCAACAAACCCACAGGATGGGCTGCAAGTACTTAGGGTTTACTTTAAAGGGGTGAATGCTTGAGATACGTTCCTCTTGTGAAAGTACCAGAATAACATTGCTTGAATGCCTTGAAACTGTGCTTATAGCTTCCAGAAATGAAACTGTTGGGAAACTGGGAAGCAAAGTAGCAGCACCAGACAGTTTGTGCCAGACCTGAAGTGGTGTAAAATCACAGACTGAAGGGGGCTCACAAGGTGACCACCCCCTCTGCCACCACAGAGCCCCAGTGCCCCAACCCTCCCACTCACTCCAGTCTGGGGAATTTCAAGGTGTCCCTGTTTTAAAGCTATGAAAATAGAAACCAACCCAGAGTGGCTTTTTGAAGTACAGAGTGCATTGCTGAGTTCCTAAATTTACATGAGGTTTCTTAAACAAGCAGCCTGATTTTACAACATGCTGAGCAGCTGCTGAAGCCAAGAACAAATTCATCTGGAGACACAGCTGGGTCACTAACGTGGAAAGGGCTTGGGATGAAAGGCTCTGTGTGAAACACTCTGTTGTGAAGTTGCTTTGACTCCACAGACTTCCAGACAGACCCCGAGGCTTAAGCAAGTCTAAAGATGTAGATATCAGGCAGCACTGGTGGGCTTTTTGGAGATCATACATTGCAAATCTGAGCTCTGAAAGAAGTCCAGTCTTCCTCCTGTTTTGTTGTTCTAGATGTCCTTTGCTCCCAGGGCATGAATTTCGATTTGTCTGTGTTTCTTATTTGGCTTCTGGAAGAAGCGGTGGGGACATGCAGGTGATGTTCTGTCTCCTGGCCACCCTCCGGGCTGCTCTTTGCTCTCAGTGACTGAGGGGACATCATGCAGAAACTCCTGGTCCAGCTCTTGAAGCACCAGGAAGTTTCAGACTTGCAGCTGAACATTTTGGCTTTGATCCTTTTTTTGGTAGCAGGTCAGACCAAACTTGGGTCAAGATTTCCATGCTCAATCCAGCCCAGTTTGGGGGGTGTCTGGATCCTGAGGCAATGTCCATCTACCCTGCCAATTTATGCTGACAGAGAGTGGGTTAAATTAGATATTAGGAAGAAATTCTTCCTTAAGAGGGTGGTGAGGCCCTGGCACAGGGTGCCCAGAGCAGCTGTGGCTGCCCCTGGATCCCTGGAAGTGTCCAAGGCCAGGCTGGACAGGGCTTGGAGCACCCTGGGATAGTGGAAGGTGTCCCTGCCCATGGCAGGGGTGGGACTGGAGGATTTTTAAGGTCCCTTCCAACCCAAGCCTTTCTATGATCCTATGATTAATTTGCACCCAACATTGCCATGTCCCTGCACCTGTGCTGCCCACCACGCTTAGTGCTGAGAGGCACCTGGATGTGCCTCTTTTTTCTATTTATCTCCCTGGACAGTGGCACTTTGCAGCCCAAAGCAGATGTGTTTTGGGATGCAGATTATATTGTGTTCCCATAGTGAAATATTATGCTGCATTTCTTTATATATATATATATATCTATCTATCTATCTAAGACCATAATGCTTTATGTAGCAGTGACAGCAGCTTCACAGGTTCTTTATTAGAGGAGGAATCCTTGGGTTAAGGGAAAAATACAACACATTTTGTCAAAAAAATAAGGTTTTTCTAAAGAGCAAATCTTTAGAAAATCCCCCAATTTCCACTAAAGTTTTTAATGATTTGGCCTGTCCATCTGCCCTGAGTGGGATTGTCTACTTGCTTGTAAGCATGCTAAATTTGGACCATATTAAAATCATAAAATCAGAATCACAGAATGGTTGGGGTTGGAAGGGATCTTAAAGGTCATCTAATTCCACCCCCCTGCCATGGGCAGGGACACCTTCCACTAGACCAGGTTGCTTCAAATTCCATCCAACCTGGCCTTGAAAATCAACAATAACATGGATTGAAACAGCATTTCTACTGGAGTTTGAGGAAAAGCTTTCAAAGGACCTGCTGAGAGAAAACCAGAGTTTCTGGGCTTGAATGCAGTTATAATTCCTAGAAATTACCCTCACAGGACCTAGGTAAAATTTTGTGATAGGAAAGGTAGGTGGGACTCTGGTAGTAGATATCAAGATATCTTCCATCAGTAGGCAGATGTCCTTACCACTCATGAGCTTTCCACAGGCCCCTGTTAACCCTGGATGGGGTGGTCTGGGAAGGGACGTGGAGAAAGATGAGGCAGCTGTGACCTGCACAAGGGATGGAAAAGCAAGGGCTGTTAGTTTAGAAGTTGAGTTAATTTTGGACATGAAAAAAAGTGGGGCTGCATCACTCTGATTTCATGGTGGTAAGGAATTACCAGGGTCCTGTTGAGGAGAGGGACCAGGAAGTCAACAAACACCAACAGATTTCCTCATTTATTCAGAGAGTCAAAATTTCCAGCATTTCAATTCCAAAGCACTAAAGCTGAAGGTATTTTTTCATGTGAAGTGGTTGTTTCCATGGCATCAAAATATTTCATTCTAATTTCTGTTTTTTTCAAAACCTTTTATTTCAAAGTTGGTTCTTTTGAAGTTCCAGTTCAAGAAAAAAAGCTCTGCCTATCACTCCAATCTTATCAGATTGCTGCTTTTGTAAAACAAAGTTTTGTGGGGTTGACAAACATGCTTGAATTAAACAGCTTCTTTTGGTTTGAGATTTCTTTAGTGAAAAGTATGCCCATGGATTCTATTTGAGACCTGCTGTTATATGCCTCAAAAAATAAAAAAAAATCCAACCAAAAAGTGTCATGAAGCAGAATGTGTTTTATTCACCCCGAGATAAATTGCAAGTGTAATAATGCCTGTGAGAAACGGGGAACTGGAGAGAAATTTTCAAGCACTTCAGTGTGCCAAGAAAGCCATACACTCATCAGTTATTTCTGCTACAGCTCGAGGTTTTATGAAGTTGAGATATTTAAAGAGTTCTCAATAAAATCTGGAACCAAAAGAAATCATGTTTTCATTCTGAATATGAGGTGAAGACCAGGTTCCTTGAAAGTTTAACAGAAATTTCTGCTCTGGGTGTGCCTTGGGGTGTGTATTTGATCCAGCCCAGCTTTTCTTGTGATGTTTGCACTAAAGGCCTCAAAAAGAACTTTTAAATCTCTTAAAATACTATTTCTTGCTGATACTTAGAAAGCTAAGAAAGAAAATACTAATTAAAAAAATGGTCTAGTGAAAGGTGTCCCTGCCCATGGCTGGGGGTTGGAACAAGATGATCTCTAAGGTTCTTTCCAACCCAAAGTATTCCCTGATTCTACGATTAAGGAGGTAGAACTGGTGCTAGAAGTTTTACACCTGGCACTCAAGAGTCAGGTCTGGGGGACATAAGTTATGGAAATGCTTCGTGGTGCACCATCAGGGGATAATGCAGGTCCTGGTTTTCAGTGGGTAATTATTAAATGTGTGAGGATTTGCCTGCCAGCAAACTTGGATTGGGAGCATCACTGTTATACACATGCTCAACACAATCATAAATCAGATTCTCCTCCCTTCAGAGACTTGGTACTAAGTGTCTTGGCAGTACACAAAATATCCTTATTGCACAGAAATACACGTCTGTATTACATACACCTAAATGTATGCTTTTGAGCATCATGGAAAGCTGATAGTTCCCTAAAAGTTTAAATGCGTTCATTTAATGGTTTTGCAAAAACATTTTGTGAATTTGGGAAACATCTTGTTCACACAGAGGAAGATTGGATACCATCTTAACCAGGCTGGAGATTCCATAGTGGGCTCCTGTCTCACCTGTAAGTAGATAAATGCCTGGGTTCTCATTCCTTCCCATGCTCTCTTTGACTTCAAAAAAGACTTCTTAATTTTGCAAATAACTCTGCCAAAAATTTCATCAGGGAAGTAGGAAAGTGCAGCTGTTTGGGTTTTTGTTTGCGTGGAGAATTGCAGAGGGAAGGAGAAACGGAGATGTGGAGGAGGAACAATGAGATTGCATCACTGGAAAAAGTCCTGGCTGAGTCTCCAGCTCTGCATGCAAGGAGCTGGGATTTGCTGCTGTTGGTTTGAGTTCATTGGTTTTCAAATCTAAACAGGTTTCTAAGTGAGGCTCACCTGGGCTACAGCTACTCCCAGAGGAATGGGTGAACATCAATGGTAAATGGAGATTATTTTTAGCCAAATTCTGGAGTCCTGATATACCTCAGTTTTCACTTTCTCAGCACATTTTATTCAATTTTATTAGGTCATTTAGCAAATAATTTTAATTTTCTGCTTAGATCTGAATTTCTGAAAGTAATGTACTGTTGTACAGTTAATGAGTCTGCTAATAAGCTCCAAGAAAATGTGATTTGCGAATCATTCCAGGACATAACTGTCACTCAGACCCTATGCCAATTAGCATAACCATTAGCAACTATCCCTAAGAGGTCCTTGAAATTTAAATGAGCTTTCCTAAGATCCTTTTTACCAGGGAGGTTGCAGCTTCTGCCTCACATGGAAAATGCAGCCTGGTGAAAAGCAACAACTCATTAAAGACCAAGCAGATCTTTAGAGGTAAATGCCCACCTGGGCTCTGAGCAGCAGCAGTGTCTCTGCAAGGCACTTGGTGCCCATTTACCCTCATGGTGGTGTTGGGAGGTGCCTGGCTGAGTGACCCCTGGAGCAGCCAAAAGAGGAGACAGCAGCAAAATGGGCAGGTTTTACTGCAAAAACATGTCGGCGTGAGGGGGTGTTTAGGGAGCAATATTTTGCCCACAAGGTCTCTACTAAATCTTGGTGAGCTTACTGACTTGGTGGGTTTAGCTTTGTTGAGGGGAAAAACAAAAAGCTGCGTGGAGGTTGTGGGCAATGCTGCAACACTCTCGGGTGCTCAGGGACCAGGGCTCCTCTGGGTGCAGGCAAATTTCATCTGGCTGCAATTCCTGCTGGAAGTTGTCCTGAATGCTGCACTTCACAGGCCCCCAGCTCAAAAAACATCACTTTTCTCAACACTTGGCTTTATTTCACTCTTTCCCTCTCTCCACTCATTGTTCTTTGGGCTCCCAGGACCAATTCCATCATGTGTTTTAGGAAGACATGAATCTTCAAGGATTAATTCAGGATAAGAACCTCACGGGGCTTTGCCATGCCATTAAGGAGATGTCTTCCCACAGGTGAAAGTTTAGCTGGAATATCCACCAGGCAGACACAGCACTTCAGCCCAAATACAGCTTCAGACTCAGGAGGAGCCTGCTGTGGCTTGGGGCTATAAAACAAAAAAAAAGCAGGTTGTATTAGGCAACCCAACCTAATGCAGGTTGTATTAGGCAATTTTAAAGACCTAGCAGAGGTATTGGCTCAATCTCTCCTTTTAATCCTGCCTTATCTCATTTACAAAAGGAGAAATCCTTACACTTGCAGCGGATTTCTGCCAGTCCCAGTTGGGTGGTCCATCAGGGCCCTCCGAGGCCAGGGAGAGCTCATGGGGTGCTGTCCTCGGGCTGTCACCTTTCCTCCCTGCAGCCTCCCACAGTGCAGGGAACGGCTTCTGGTGCAGGATGGGGAGCCCAAAGCTGCACATTTCCCCCTGAGCCTGCGTGTGCGTGTAGACCTGTGAATTACTGCTGCATCCATGGGAAAATGCTTTGATGGTTTGACAAACATGGGTTTGAAACCTCAGGAACACTGCACAGGAAGGTGCTTGAGGCTGGAGGACAGAGCCTGGCAATGAAGTTGAAGGAATTCCTCCTCCTGAACTCCTGAGTATTAGATTGACTCTATCCCTCTTTTAACTGAGCAAGTGAACATGAAACACAGGATTAAATAAAGCAATAAAGTTGTTAAAGATCTAAAGCTGATGTGAGTCATCCAGGGGAGATTAAGGCAGTCACACAGATGAACAAAGCAGGGAACACACGAAGGTAAAAGAGGGGATGAAGTTTGTCAAGATCAAGGAGCTGCCTCAGAAAGTGGTGCAATGAACTCACGGCACAGAGCGAGCATTAGGCTGAGCTGACACCTTGGGCATCCTGTGGAGGGCGGTTTTCCCAGGAGGGATTCCCCAGCCTCACTGGGGCTGGAGCAGTTTGCCCATCACCACGTTCAGCAGCAGCCCTGGGCTGATTGCCCCACAGCCCACCTGCCAACGGCTTGCACAGTCACTTGTTTTCCTGTTTTCTCCGCTTTGGTGCAACATTGGGGACTTCAAGGATGATGATGATGAATGCAGAGACAATATCATGCAAAAAGCACCAACTGATTAGGATGATTATTAATAGTAGCAGCAAGCAGCAGCTGGGACCTGATTGATTAGAGATGACTGTGAGGTCCAGAAGGCCTCAGAGCACTTTCCAGGGTCTGCTTGTGCCTTTTCTGATGGAGCCTGAGCAGGTTGGCACAGCTGGGGCCTGTGAGCCCACGTCATGTCTGGCCAAGACTCTGCTGGGCAGGAGCCTTTCTGAGCCCTCAGAAAGCAGCTGTGTCTCCAAGAATGTGACAGCTTAGGCTTGGCTAAACTCATTAAAAACCAGGGCTCCTTGTTTAATATGGAGACACAATGGAAATTCTTGTTTTCACTGGCAAGCCTGGGAAAGGGTGGGTCTCAAACCGTTCCCAGCTCAGGTTTAATACAAAACTGAAGTTTCCTTGGCTGTGCTGGCTGTTGATGGATGATCATTTGCCATATTTTTTTCTCCTGATAGGAGAATCTGGGGCTGTATAAATCATATTTCTACACAGGAGACCAGGTACGGATTTTTTGGTATTTGCCCTTAATTGCCTTCTAGGTTTTTGTTAGACAAGAAAGGATATTAACAGGATTGCACGATGGCCAATTAGTCTTAAAGGTCTTTAGTTTCATTACTTATCTGGAATAATTTGTAATCTTCCTCTGACAAAGGCAGGAGCCCTTTTTGATAATAACACTAAATCAGGCTGCTGGAGCACATAGCGATTAACATATACAAGGGATGTTATACCAAACAGAAATTCAATTTAACAGATCTTACAGCTAAAACCATATCCCAATTACATTCATATCCTTCTGCTTCTCTGTGTTACCCTCTTATCCCCATCTTCAGAGGTCTCAGCATGAATTTATCATGTTTCCTCATGTTCTTGTTCCTCTTCAGCCTGCTCAGTACCCACCACTTTTTTTTCCTATAACGTTCTTTGATCTCTTCTTTCTTTGCTGATCCTTTATGATGCTTCTGGCTACAGAGGCAGGGACAGGGCACTGGGAGGGCTGGTGGGCTTTCCTGCCACCTGAGCAGAAGAGAAAACACTGGAGTGCAGACACTTAGACAGGACAGCTGCTCAAGCCCTTCCCTGTGCTGTGAGTGATCAGATCTTGGGCATTTGCTAGCTGCCAGGTTCTTGCTCTGTTTTAAACCATTAGAAAGGCGATGGATACCTGTGAAAGGGTCCTTTCAAAGACGTGCAATATCACTGCCCCCACTATAAGGGAAATAGGAATAATCTTTATTGCCTTTGACCACTGGCAAAGATTTGAGAGAGAAAAGCATTGAGTGGGACAAAGAAAGCAAGCAGAGGTTGAAGGACCTCTAAATAAAGCCAGCTGTATCCCCTAACAAGAAGGAAAATCCTCATTAATGGGTGGTTATTACTTTAAAAAGCAGAGGTTGAAATCAGCTCATAAGGAGCTGAGCTGCCTAAGTGAACCTGCAGACAAAGCAGATTCTTATTATAGTCCCTTCCTCTCTGTGCTGTCTCTGGTTCTTCCCAGCTTTCTCTAGGCTTACAAAGGTAAATCTTTTTTGTTATCTGAGGGTAATGTTGTAAGTGGAGGTTTTTCTTCTGTACAGTCTGAAGATTATATCAGTTTTTTATATAGTTGGACCTTTTTATATAGGACAACCTAAATGTTGTCCTGACCCTGCTTAATACAGAGACAGCCACAGCAGGATCATGGAGCAAAGGATGAGGAAACTCAGCAGCCAAAAGAGCAGGAGGGACTTCAGTCTATGTGCTGTTCTCCCTGTCACTTCCATAAATCTGTAATGGACAGAGAAGTGACATCACTTCTCTCTTTCTATTTTCTTTCTTTCTGGTTTTTGTTTGGTGTTTTTTTTAAAAAAAATTTACATTTTTTCATGAGCCAGGAAGATTTCTTAGCAACACTTACAATCATAGAAATATAGAATATCCTGAGCCGGAAGGGACCCACAGGATCATCCATTCCAGCTCCCAGCCCTGCACAGACACCCCAACAACCCCACCCTGGGCATCCCTGGCAGCGCTGTCCAAACGCTCCTGGAGCTCTGGCAGCCTCGGGGCCGTGCCCGTTCCCTGGGGAGCCTGGGCAGTGCCCAGCACCTCTGGGGAAGAACCTTTCCCTGATCCAGCCTGAGCCTCCCCTGGTATAGCTCCAACTCCTCCATCAGGTCCTGTTCCTGGTCACAGAGAGCAGAGATCAGTGCCTGCCCCTTCTCTCATGTGAGTGTTGCTGCTCAGAATTCAGTGCCACCCCGACTGAGATCAGCTGTCACCTCTCAAACGCCTCTGCAGTGCTGGAAGTGTCAAACAAGTTGGTTAAAATGTGGTCAGCTGCCTGCACAAAGCATTCACCTGGGTCTGGGTTCTGGTACCTCTTTACATGCTAAAAGCATGTAAACATCTTTCTGTATGTAACACAGGCAATAAAACCTGCCATTTTCAAATAATCAAACAGGCAGACAAACGTGGAGCCAAAGAATCTCTGTTACATAGCAGGTTGGGCTGCTTGTTGGTTATTGTACAGCCATAAAAGCTGAAAGCAATTTAAACATGTCTGAGTGCCAGTGAGCTGGCAGAGCTCCTCTAGCTGCAGGGAAATGAGGATTTGGCCTGGCTCTGTGTGGACAGGGCTGGGCTTTTTGTCTGCATCAGCTGCTCACCTGTAGCAACACAGCAGCATTTCCTCCCTTTGCCAGCCTTCCCTGGGCTTCTCTGCTCCAGTCAGGCAGTGGATTTTCTGTGGCAGAGACACCTCTGCTGATGCATCTGCCTGGAACTGAGCTTTAGTGATGGGGACCAGACGCCTGGTTTGGGTCCTGCATCTCACAGGCTGCTCAGAACATCCTGAGATGTGCAGCTGGGGCCAGGCCTGCCTGTGGGAAGGTGCCCTTGGACATATTCTTCCAAGGCTCCTCACCCCATGCTGTTTCTCTGGGTGTGTCCCCATCTGCGGCAAATTCCATCCCTTTGTCTTGTGCAGGTTTCTGGAAAATGGGCTGGTGGGTTAAAATGAAAGAGAGACTCCATGAAAGTGCTCCCAGAAAGGAGCTGATCAATGAGCTTAACCCTCATAAAGCACTAAAGAGCACGATGCTGCACATACTGACTGCGGGGAAAGCTCTGGTCAATCGTCACACAGACAACAGAAACAGCCCACATCACACACACAGCTGGAGGAGTAAGGTTTCAGCAGTGCCACACATCACAAAACTGCTTATTATAAACCGTGCCTCGTAGGATTTATTGTCACCTGGTCCACGTCCCGTGCTGAGTGTTGACCTGGGAGTCATGAATCCACAACTTCCACTTCTACCTCTTCCACAGTGACAAGGTGGACTGATTTCCATCCAAGTGATTTAAATGAGCCACGGGAGAACCGTGATTTAAATCATTGATGTTTGCTTTTCACAATGGCAGGAGAGGCAGCTTTAATGATGTATGGTCCTACTGCTGAGGCTAAAATCTAAATTCCTGGAATATTCCCTCCAGATAATCTTTAAAGTTCATGCATTTGCCTCTGGCTGGCAAGCTGCACACAAGGGAGAGAATTCTTGGCTCGGCTGGGCAGTTTAGAGCTGCTGTGCTTGTATTGGCAGCCTGGAATAGGCAGCTCAGGGGGAAGGTGCCAAATGGGGTTGTATTAAGCACCTCTTGGCTGCTTCTGAGCACAGGACTAGAAGAGAGAGTGCTCTGGAGAGCAGGGAAGCGCGGGAAGGGGTTTGGCAGCGCTGCTGGAGCGGACAGGTGTGTGCCTGAGCAGTGACTGCCCTGCAGCAGCATGGGGCAGGAATTAGTTGGAATGCTCATACAGGCAGGACAGGGCAGTGTGAGCCATGTGCAGCCTCGGAATTCAAGATTTCCAATGTGGATATGAAGGTATTAGAAAAAAAATTCTAGTCTGGATGGATGGATGGATGAACATTCCCAGTGCAGTTATACACCACAGCCTCAGGGACTCTGAGCGACCTGGGCTGGTGGAAGGTGTCCCTGTCCTTTGCAGGTGGTTGGACTGGGTGGTCTTTAAATGTCCCTTCCAACAAAACCATTCTCCGATTCCATGATTCTTCACTATTAATTAAAAGGTTCTATACTATTACATTAAATAATACCTTTTCTGGAAAACCTGGGAACTTTTTGATACATAATTAGTGAACAGATGGTTTCTATTCAAAATGGCCTTTACTTTCTTCTCCTAGATAAGAGAATGTTCTGCAACTAGACAAAGTGACTTAAGTAAGTATTTTGTTTAACCTTATGTGAACCACTCCTTCATTTTCACATTTTATAACAGTAAAAAAGGGGAATGCCATACTTCTTTACCAGCGGGGAATCACATACAATGTTTCAATTTGCACTCGGATGGGAAGTAGAACTTAAGGATGTGAAAAGGCAGTGTTTTACTTATGACTCTTATTCATTCATAGAGCCCTGAATGTAGAAGACAATGGATGAGGGCAGTATTTCTGGTTATAATGTCCTTTTAAAGAGGGATCTTTAATTTATACTATTGGATTTAACAGATATAATTTTTTGATTTTCTGCATTGCCTGGTCATTACTACAGTGGTTGAAGAAGCTGAAATCACGAAAAACAGTTCTTTAGTTCCTGCAAAACTGACCATGAGCTTATGCATTTCTGTGAGCATCAGTTCTGGGTGAGCCAGAGGAGTTGGTTTGACCCCTTGGCTGCAGTGACCAGCATGTGACATCCAGACAGAGCCTTTCTAGTTTTAGGTGAGTAATACATTATAATAAATTTACACAGCTAACGTTGAATCTTGGAATCTAAATAAACTCTTTTTTGGTTTTAGAACAAAAAGTATTTATGGTTTGCAAATCTGATTGTGCTTTCAAAAAGTTCCTTTTTTTCCTGTTGCTTTTATCCATCCTGGTGTGCATTTGCTGGCAACTCTTCCTCTTTCGTGTTTTCCTTTCTCCATGCACAAAGTGGGGAAAGGGCTTAGCATATGTGTATAACCCAGTGGGATTCCCTAGCTCTAAACCTGCAATTAATCTGAACTACTGTTATTTCTTTATTGCAGGAGGCACTTTTCACACCTTGCGTGGTGGAAGCAGCACGACACGCATCTCACCGTCTCCGTTCCATTGTGTGCAGCATCCCCTGCCCTCCCAGATCCTGCAGAGATCATTAACACCACCTGACACAGCAGCAGCTCCCTGACACTGCTTCCCGAGGTCTTTTGTGAATGCCACAAGCTTTGGAAAACCTGTAAGGGAGGAGAGCTCCAAGCCTGCCTGGCCTGTGTGGGTCGGTGGGAGCTCAGAGGGTGCGTGGTGCTGCGTGTTTCCAGGCCAAGCACTCCGTGATGTGGGGTGCTCTGCTGCTCCCCACCTCCCGTAGCCACGGCAATGGTGTGTTCTGTGACAGGTGTCACTGCTAAAAAGCTGTTAGCAGGGAAACCTTCTAACTTTCCCAGAGTTTGTGTGAGAATTTTCTCTTTCTGTCTATTCCCAAGCTAAAATATTATAAACAGTCCTTGGAGTTTTCTAAAACCAATTAAGCTCTGTGCACCTGCATTTGCTTACATTCTTGCGTAGGTAAACATTGTGATATAGGTGACATCAGAATTAACCAATGAACTTGGCAGATGGTGGACCAGAGGTCCAATAGAGATTTGACACTGTTGGAAAACTTCAAGTAAGCTAAAAGATATAAGCCGCTTTGTAGAATAATAAAAAACCCACTGCATCGCTTTGTTCTACCTGGACACCGGACTCCGTGTCATTACTCTGGGACATCACCGTGACAGACAGGAGTATGGATCACAGCACACTCCCCTTGCCCCCTGCAGCAGGGACCTGAGGAGCAGGAGCCCTTTTCCCACCACGGCTGGGGTGATGCGCACAGCGGTGCAACCATGAGAGCTGGTGCTCTCGCACTGCTCTCCTCTACCCCCTGCAGCAGGGACCTGAGGAGCAGGAGCCCTTGTCCCACCACGGCTGGGGTGATGCGCACAGCGGTACAACCATGAGAGCTGGTGCTCCCGCACTGCTCTCCTCTGCTCCCCGGCTGCCTGCCCTCCTCCTCTCTCCTTCATACACACACTCATCTAAGGGAGGAAAAACCAGGGAAATATTAATAATTTCATTATGATTTCCAAAGCCAGGAAGCTTGACTGGTCTTTTTATTGCTGATATGAGGAGGTGGTGAGCAGAGAAGATACCATCAGAGGTTGCTTTCATCTCTGCAGATAGTGAATGAACTAGATATATATCTTAGACATGAAAAGGTTCCTCGTTGAAGGCTCTTCTGAAAGTCCTAATCTCTCTGGTTCATATGTATATTTTGGAAGTTGTTAACACCCCCTGCCCCTCCCCTGCACAGGGCTGTGAGTGTGGAGGAGCTTCAAAGAGCTCTGCTGGTGCCTCCCTGTGTTTCTGAGGGAGCCTGGGCACGAGGGCTCATTTACCGACCTACCTGTGAGGAGAAAACAGAGCTATTAAAGGATATCTATTTCAAACACTGTGACCAAAGGGAACAGTAACACTTTGGCCTCTGTGGCTCTTTTCATGTGGGAGTCTCAAAGTGCTTTGGCGTCACTAATTTGAAGCAGAAACTTCACTAATTAACATTTATGTCTGGGATGGAGGGATGTGTTCTGCCAGTCAGCGACGATAGGAGCAGTGATGATTTACCACCAGATGAGGGATAATCTGTGTGGCAGAGCAGGCTGTGATAATTTGTTTTTAAAATATCTTTTGGCTTTGGTTACACAGAGAGATTTGCAGCAGAGCTTTACACCACAGGGTTCTTAACCCGGATGGGAAGCCCAAGCATAGTCCTGAAATATTTATGCCCAATTCCTTTCTCTCCCTAAAGTTACCGGGATGTGGAGGAAGGGGCTGATGTCTAAGTGGAGATTGGAATTTTTCCCCTCTGGAGTCTATAGTGTCATCAGTGTTCGACTGAACTCAGAGAAGTTTGATGCCAGACCTAAGAACTGTGGAAAGGTTTGTGGGCTCTGCATAGGAACAGAGGATTTCACAGAAGCCATTGACTCAGAAACATTTCTGGGGAGGACAGGCAGGGACGATGCACTGTGTGTGGTGGCCAGTGCCCGCTGGCTTGCACAGAAGCTGCCCTCAGTAGGAGCTGGTGATGGGTTTCATGGCACTGGCAGCAGGGTCTGCGGTGCCCTGGGGGCAGAGCAGGACCCACTGCCAAAGAGCTCCTTCCCACTGCAGTCTCGGCAGCAGGAGATTGGGAACAACAAGATGCTTCACCTGGAAAAAAACATTTTAATTTCAACTCATTTGCCATATCCTTTGTTGTCAGCACCCGAAACACAAACGAGCTAAACAGACCCGAGGTGATCTGTGCTGGGAGAGGAGAAGCCTCTGGATCAGGAGGGCTGGATGGGGTTTCAAGGTCTCTGTCTGCTCAAAGCTGTCCCTTGGGAAGCCAGAGCTGAGCGTGGAGCACAGTCATGACCGGCTCAGCTGGCAGAGCACTGCCCGTGCTGCTCCTCATCCCAATCCTCTGCTTCCATTGCCAGACCCAGCAAAGCCCAGTAAGTCCCCAAAATACAGCGGTACAATAATGAAGAATGCTGTGCAGTAGAAAAGCACGGGTAATGAGGGACTTAATTTGGAACATATCATTTGTCAGATAATTTGGAAGCACATCTCAAAACAGTGCATAAGAATGGAGTTTGCTGCACCAGCTGAAGTCACCCCAAATGTTCTTTGTTTGTTGCAAATCCCTTTTTAAATCTAAGCCTTCAGAAAAGAACCTGGAACCAATAAATGACATAAAAGAATAAATGCTAACAACACATATTTTGGATTTGGTTCAAACACAGTATTAGAAAGCTGAATTAATTGTGTTTGTATCAAACCCAAATATATTTTATGAAACAATGAAGCCTCTTAAATGGCTAACTGCTGCCCAGAATATATTTTCCCTGAACCAAACTAGATAACAACATATCCCTCTTAAATTGGTCAGGAGAACTGCCTGCCAAATGACAATACTCTGCCCCATATTTATTCACCATCTGTGACTTCCACATCGATTTGCTCATTTTAAAAATCAAAACTTGAGGTTTTTTCTCCCCCTTGTCTCTCTCTTTTCCCTTCTCTGCCAGAGTTGCAGGGTAAATCCAATGGCTGAAAGTGAAGCCAAGCTGTTGCTCCTGCTGCAGAAATGGTTTCTGCATGATGGACTGTGGCTCCTTCCTCTGCAGCACTGTTGTCTTTGGTGTGTGCAGAAGTTTATGCCAACTGGTTCTGGATGGGCAGCAGCTGGGAGGAATTCCCTTGAGACCTGTCCTTCCCCAAGGAAATGGCGAAGAATGTGAGAAGGAAAGGGGAGAATCAAGCTTGCCCTTTTGTGGCAAATTTACCAGCCTAAAAGTCTATATTTCCTTGATAAAGCCTGGCTTATGGAGGAAGCAACCAGCTCCTAAAAACAAGGAGAATTAGGGAAATTATTCTGGGATTCTAGTGATTCAACATCACTACATTTTTTCTACTTCTATTCTTAAAAGGGATCACATTTTATCAGTAAAGAGCATTCATGGTGCCATGTAAAGGGCTTCTTAGTACATCTTCATGATCCTCATCCACCTGCCCCAGGCAGGGAGTGGGCAGGACCTCTCTGGGGCAGGGATTAAGGCTGAGGAGGGTGGCACTGACTGATTAAAGCTCTTTTTGAATACCTCATAACACAAGAAGCATGGGGTCAGTCCAGGGCATTAATGGTAACTGAATTTATGACAAAATTTGCAGCTTCCTGCAGAGTGGAATCAGCCAGTGGCACCCCACCACCACTGCCAATAGATCAAGGAGTCAAAAGTGGTGCTGAATTTTTGGGGTGATTCTTGCTCTGCATCTCACCTATGTACTCAACAGAGTACACGAAGCTCGGGCTATAAAGAAATACAATTTTCAAAAGGAATTTGTCTTGCTCTTCCACCTCCAGTTTTGGCATCTGTCCCTTTCCAGCATCACACACCTGTTACTGTTGTAGCAGACTGGGGCATTTAACCCTGAGCTGGTGCTGGCCACTCTCAGAGAGGAATCAATCCACGACAGCAAAGCCAGGGCTCCTGCAGTTGAGAGAAGACAGCTGCTATCACGCTTGGCTTAGAGATCTGGAATTGTGAATAACACCCAGGTACATTGAAATTCCGAGCAGAATTTATGATCGAGCCGTGGATAAATACCTTCTCACACAATTACACGTTACTGGAGGCTGATGTCTTGCAATTCCAGAGGGTGGATCAGTTAAACACTCCTTACATTTGTTTGTCTGAGGAAAGCAGGCGTGCTTAGCACAGGTTTTCCCTGAGTAGCTTGACACGACCCTAAGCTCCATCCAGCGTTTAGTTTGACACAAACTGGTTTTGAGGTGAGCAGATAACTGTCTGTATCCCTCTGAACAGCTTACATGGAACGCAGCCCTAAAACTCAGGCTCAGATTTTATGAACCTTTCTAAACTGCTCCATGAATTTGATGTAAATGTAAGCATTTTTTGACAAACTCCAAGAGCTGATGTGTTTTGCTTTGGGTTTGTGTATACTTCTGGTAGCTCTAAACCAGAAACCTACCCGAACATTTTTTGCTACAGACGTGGTGGAAATTCCACAAGAAAAGGTTGCCTTGTGCCAATTTTTGGGAAATATCAGCAGAACCATTTTTTCTCAGAGGTATTTGGATACTTTCACTCCTTCCCCTTCTATGGCTATTTTAGCTGAGGATACAAATAAGAGTTTCTCTTTTGAATGAAAGGCTCATTGAGTTGTCCTGTTCTCTTCACCCTGTCTTACACAGTTATTCTGCAGATGGCAAGAGAAAGATGTCATCTGGAGGCAGCAGCTGGAGCCATGGGGGATGAGGGAAGGTGGGTGTGGGGTGCTGCTTTCCTGCCTGAGCAGGGATCAAGTCAAATGAACAGTGCAGTGAAAGGAGATGAAGGAAAAAGGAAACACTCTCCCAGGCAATTCACTTGGAGGAATAAAATTACACAAGGAATGATTGACAAATCAGTAGCATTTTGCAGCTTGTTTTAATGGGATCCGATCTTAGCGAAGAGAAATATGTTAAGTTTCAAATTACCCACTTTACCAGTCGCTGCCTTCTCTAGAATCCAAATCAAGGTAGGCATTTGGTACTAAATCTTAAGGAAACAAATTGCATTCTATGCTACACTGCATTCTTAAAACAGCTTTATTTGAAAGTCCAGCTGAGCAAGTTAATTTAAGCAGTAAGCTGGGCCATGACAGCTCAGCACTTGTTATTGAGGCCAGTTACCTCCAGGAGCACAAATCACACTGCCAGGTGAACTTAAGCTAAACCTGACCTTGGGCTCTAACTCAAAGCCATCTGATATCCATGAGAGACTTTCAATTGACTTAACGGCTCCTGAAGCAGATCCTGGGTGACACCAGCAATCAGCCGCGGCCTCGCTTGATTTACTGGCCCCAGTGACCCACGTTCACAGGGAAGAAGGAGCAATTTCCCAAAGCCCTCTTTCCCCCTACTCACCCTGGCAAGAGCTGCCTTGTGCCAGCTCTAGCTCCATCCTGCAGCTGGGTTTATGCCTCTGCCCCAAGGGAACCTCCTGGAGAAAATGCGATGTCTCTGGAGGCTGCATCCTTATTATATATTTACATATATATAGATATAAATGTGTTGGTCCCAGTGCCAGAGCTTGCGAGGCAGAGGCAAGATCTAAAGCCAGGCTTTAAATCACTCCTCAAGCTGGGCTGCTCCTCAGTCTGTCTTTGAAGCCCTTTCCCATGGCCTCGTCCCTCGCAGGCCTGCTGGCAATACCATGTGTCCATTTTATTGACTGTAAGTGATCTGAAACTGCCAGTGCAACATCCCAATTTAGTAATGAGACTTATTGAAGCTTTATGAGCTGCCTTGGCTTGCAACACAATTAAATTTCAGGAAATAGAAAATATTCCAGTGAGGCTGGTGGGTTTGTAATGCTATTTGAGGCTTAATGCATAATAAAACCATGCCATTTAAGGTTTAATATAATATGCAGCAGCCCCAAATGACCAGTAAAAACATTATGCAAATTTTTAAGGAAGTTATTGCCTCCTGTAAATGACAATTTATCAATGGCTTGTAAAGAAAGGGCTTTCCTTCTGGTTATGAACCAAAGAAAATACAGAAATGAGCAGACATAAATGGGTTATAGGAACAGGAGGTCAACAGAAAGATGTGCAGTAGGAATTGTGTCTTCCTGTCAGCCAGGGCAGGAATGTAATGCATTATTAATTTTCTGTACTAACAGACCACATTCAGCTTCCACCACCAAAACAAAACAAAACAAAACTTACATTGGATTAAAAATAATTAGATTTTTGGAAGGCACAATGCCTGCAATTTACTTTTTATTCTTCTTCTCTTTTCCACTTCTAGTCTTTGTTAAACATTTCTAGACTTCTGTTTGTTAAACATAAGGGTAAACCCCACCACATTTACTGTCAGAATTCCTCTCGCATTAGCAAGAATCCGAATCATGAGGAGGAACAGCACACGGTTCTCAAAGAGCCCAGGATTCCATGGGCTTGCATCCCCCACTGCAGCCTGCCCCAGGAGCCCTAGGAGCAGGGCTAGAACCATTCCACAGAGTCACACAGTGATCCCCAGGCTTCCTTTGATCTGGACAGTGTGCATAGAGCCTGGCTCCAACAGACAATCCCATCACATGCAAGTGCTTCACATTCTAATGGGTTTTGAAAAATGTTTTGGCTGTTGTGGAGCCCTTTTTACAGTCATGCCATCAATTCAGTGTGAGAAGATATTTTATTTGAAATGTGCTACGAAGACACGGTGGCATTTGCATTGTTAATTTCTCAGATGTCAGACAAATACCATTATTGCAAAATGTATGCAGCCACCCAGCTGAGAAACAGATCCATTCATGGCAACTAAGTGAAACTTAAAAAATGAATGAGTTCTGCTGATTGCAAGTATCATCCGAAATTAATAATGCTCTAGGAATTTTTCACACAAAAGAGAATGAAAGCATTGTGACTGTTTGTTTCTGATGCCTTGCAGAGGCTGCCCTGGAGCAGAGGCTGGACAGAGTGAAAGGATAAAGGGCAGGGATTTATGGAAAGGCCTTCCCAGGGCACACCTTGGGCAGTGCAGGAGTCTCACAGAGACTGCACCCAGGATGGACACAGCCACACGTTTTTGGGACAGATAGAAGTTCTGTCCATTTGCATATCAGAGGTTAATTGTCCAATTCCAGCTTCAGGCAGTGCAGTCCCATTCTCCCAGCTTGCTCCCCCCCAACTCACTTTTGTTTCCGTTTCTCGGGGCCTGAGACAGTGCGGTGTCCTTGATTCTCAGGCCTGGAGAGGAATTGCTGTGTCTGACCAAAATGGGAAAAGCAGTAGCTCACACTCTGTATGGAGCTCAGAGTTACACACTAAAGAATTGCAGGATTACAAATATATGAAAATATAAAAGCTAAAATCCTAAGGCATCATTTCCACTTGTCCAGCTTCCCCCCTCTCTGAGGTGTAAGGGATCATTGCTGGCTTCAGCTTTAAAGGTCCTGAGTAGAAGCAGTGCTTTTGCTGCCAGTCTGGGGGATTGGTCTTTCCCGTGACATACGATGTGCCCCTCAGGTCTTGGCAGTTGAGGCACCTTTGTGTCCCCTGCCCAGCTGAGCTCCTGAGCGAGGCCTTTGTGTGCTGTCATTTCCTCCTCTACACCAGACCCTTCCCATTCTCCCAGCTGTGAAAAGCCTGATCCGTCTCCTTCAGAACCATTCCTCCTTTTTATTTCCTCTCCCAAGGCACCCTTCCTTCAGCAGGTGATGCGGACACTGCTGTTTCCTACCCTCCTCTTCCCATTCCTGGCTTCTCCTTCCCTGTCAGCTCCATGGCCTTGGCATTCCTTACATCTTTGTGCTGGCAATAACAACTTCAGCTCTTGGAAAATTAGTGGAGATGAACTTGTTGTGTGACAAATTAAACATAAACAGCTTCGAAAAGCCATTTCGAAGTATTTGTCTGTGTCTGTATATTCATCTGCTAGATGAATCACTTGAGTTGTAAAAACTGTGGAAGAGAAAAATCTAATGGAAATGATAATATGATTACTGCCCATAATTCTCACCAATCAAGCGTATCTCTTACACACAAGTAGGTTGTCTGGATGTTTTTGGTTTTTTTTATTTTATTATTTAAATCTGATTAAGCAGCTGATTGCAGACCCTTATGCACCTTTTCACACAGTTTATCGTTGAAGTGAGAAGCAACAGCTATATATTTATTTTATTCTATTTTATGGCTGTGCAGCAGTCAAGCCTCACATCCTGACGGCTCTGTGCCCTTCTCTGCATCATCTTGTTTCAAATACTGGGAGAACACAAGAGACATATTTATTTACAGATGCACTTACTGAGGAGCTAATAAACTGGTCTCCATGTCAACCTGTATTTTACTTATTTATTTGGCCTTTGTTTGAAAACCCTTCCTCTGTGTCTTGAGCAGACACAGCTAAGGAATTAGCATCTCTTTTGTACATTAATGGGAATATCAAAGCAGGGGGCTGAAATACAGTGATCACCTGGCAGAAATAGTGACAAGATGCAGGCTTAATGTCTTTTATCAGGAAATCATAGAACACTCAGCAAATGGTATTTAAAAAACCTTCAGGTATGAAGAAAAAAGCTGACTATAATGAGAAGCTACTGCAAGGAGATTGGATATTAATTGTTAAGAAGGTTATAAATCCTGAAGTTGATGGGTTGCACACAAAGGAGAAGTGCATAAGGAGGTATTTACTCTGGGTATTAATTTTTAAGCTGAAAGAATTTATTGAAAAACAACTCAGCTACTCTTACAAACTCCAGTGTTCTGAACAAACAGAGTTCCTGCTTTGTCTGCCTTGCTCCCCAGAAGTGCTGTGCTACTTGGAGCAGGCTCTAGCAAGCCAGGAGAAATAACAGGGTTTGTTTGTATTTGAATCATAGAATCATTTAGGTTGGAAAAGGGCTCTGAGAACATCCAGTCCAACCATTTCCCTGTGCTGCCAAGGCCACCACTAAACCATGTCCCCAAGTGTCACACCCCTGAATCCCTCCAGGGATGAACTGAAAGCCGTTACCTTTCTCTGGGTAGGGTTTTGGCTTGCTGAGAAGCAGGCTTGATATTTAAGTTAAAGTTCCCTAACAACAGAGCTTTAGGATCCTCAGAGGAAAAGCAAAATATTCTCATTAAATACAGGGTAATTCATACCAGCTCAACTACCAGCACTACTCCAGTTGTGTGATTCAGTAAATATATCTAGCCAAGACAAGCAGGTATAGCTGATTCAATGCACTATGTACCCACCTGCTTTTCAGAACAGCTTATTGGAGAAGAAACAGAGCCAAGAGAGCAACGGATCCAGTCGTGCACATCCCAGCCAGGACATCTGCTCGGTGCTCATCTTCTCTTGATTTCGGTAGGGTCAGCTTGGGAGCTGTTGGGACTACTCCAGGTTTGTTATTTCAAAACCAACATCTTTTCATTTGGTTTACTGTGCCATAAAGTCACTGGTTTCACCCTGCCAAGGGCTGCTGGTAATGAGGTGTAGGCTGCACCAGCACACACGCATTGAATGTGGAGTGGTGTCCTCCTGACCTGGCCGCCAGAACCTGGATACTGCACACCTTGTTCATGTGCCATGGCACTAAGAGAGCATTTTGGAACTGCTCCATTTGGGAGTGGAATCCAGATTTTAAAGGCAGTCTCTAAAAGGTATCTGCTCATTCAATTCATTTGTGGTAATAGGCTCAAATGAGAGGCATTCATTTCCTCTTAATGTAACTATATTATGAAATTCTATTGTGAATGAGGCACTTGTAGGTAATCTTAATTATTTTTTAAAGCTTTACTTCCTTTCAGACAGACAGATTTAGAAGATGCATTTGGTCTTGGTCAAATGAGCCCTTACTGCAGCTCTGAGCAGACTTTCCCAAGGGGTGTTAGACTCAGAAATTCCATAGGATTTCAGGGAAAATAACAACAACAGAAGACAAAACTTCCACCCAGTTTTGTGTATCCCACTGATTTTAGGTAGTTGGAAAAATTGTTAGAATACATTATATTCACATAATATTTTTTTTCTGTTAAAAAACCCAACATTTTTCCCCTCCAACTGTAACAGATGCAATTCAACGTTTGCTAATGCCCAGCACCACCCAAGTGACAACAGAAGTTGACAGCAACTGGGAACCACAATGGCATTGCTACTTCATAGAGGGGTCTGGAGAAGTCCCTAAATCATTTTTTGGGAAAGAAGACCACAAAGGGGAATCCACTGTTGTTGTACAGGCATTATTTTGGCGTGTGATTGCAATGGACACTTGCTCTCAGCCCAGATCCATTTAGGCTTTGCCCAGCAGGCCAGGTTTTTATGTGTAAGTTGAATATTTGCATTGCAATTCAAGACAGACATTGCTGCTACTCACTTTTAGACTGAAACAGGGAGGAAAAGCAAGATCCTGCCTTTGGACTTGTGAGCAAATAAAGTTTAGTAAAGACAAAGGCACTGAGAGCCCCTCCAAAAGCAAAGTCTTCCTCACTGATGCTCTGGGACATGCATTAGCTGCTTTTTGCAGACACTGGGGGTAAGTGCTACACCTCTCTAAGTACTGTTCCCAGTGGCAAAGTGGTTTTCCTTCACCTTCTCCCCATCAGGTGCCATTAGCACTGAAGGCACTGTCAGCTCTGCACAGTGATCACCACGCCTGGGCAACACCCAGGGCTGGGCCAGCAGGAGCAAGGACAGTCCAGGAGTGTGTCTCCTTTTATCTTTCTGTCTCTTTTTTGTCTTTCTGTCTCTTCTTGCCTTCCTGCCCCTTTGGAGATGCTGTTATTAAGCCCTTACTGCCAGAGGGTTTGTTGTGTTTATTTGATAGATGTAGCTACACCTAGCAAAGGGAAAGGGGAGAGAGTGGGGCTGGGTAGGAGACAGAGCATTTTCAGCTTGGATTTCAGTGGTACGAAGGCACAGACACGTGTTTATAATCCAGAGGATTTTTTTATTTATTTTAAAAGTGCTTGCAAGATTAATCGTACCCAGGAAAAATCAATAGTCACTCATCACAGACAAAATCTTCTGGAACACAAAATCCCACTGAAGGGGACAAAGCAAAATTATGGCAGTCTGCAGCAGGGCTAATGAGCCTGTGATTAAAACTGAGGACTCTCTCTGACGCTGCACCTCTCCTCAAAGCCTCCCAAGAAAAATGGCCCATTGGAGTCCTAGAGCCTGAAAATAATTTAGTCACCATTAAAAAGGAAATAATTTAGATACCGTTAAAAGAAATAATTAGGCAGCTTAGAATTCTAAATACAATTTGAGAACCATGGCCCTTAATCTCTCCCTGCCTCAGTTTCCCTGCTCTAAAGCTGTGAAATTTCCTTTCTCTCCTGTTGAATTTCTTTATTTTCTCGGACCGTAACCTGGGGAAGGGCAGCTTTGGCTTTCTGAACACACAATGCTTTGCCCAGGAGACTCTCAGTCTTGCCAGGCACCTCAAACTGCTGCTCTTAACAGAAATACCTCGTGAAGGAGTTTGGGCTGAAATATGCTTGAGAGGCAAAATGGAAGTAAAGCAAGAAACAGATTTCCAGGAGTGGAATTTGTCAAATGAGTCCCTTAAATCTCATCAGGAAAAGCACAGTGTGAAGGATAGCCTTGAACTGTTGGGGGGTGAAGTCATTTTACAGCATACTTTGAACGGCACTCCTTAGGTGTTCAGAGTGCTGGTAAGTTATAGGAACTGGCGAGATGATCTCTCTTCCAAGAAGTCACGTGAAAAGAAACAGCAATCTAAACCCACTGGATACCCTCATCATTTCTGTGAATTGAAAACGAAGACAGAAACAAGGTTGCAGAGCATTTCTGGCACCATACATTGGCAAGGTCTGATTTGGAAGGAAGGAAAACTGCATGTGTTGAAAGTTATTCTAATAATATTTATCAGAAGGAAAGGCCTCACAGATGCAGCTGCCAGGGCTGAATCAGAATGTGACAACATTCCACTGCCTCTGATCTACATCAGATCTAAAAGATTTGGCAAGAATTTTGGACCAGAGCAATTACCTATATGGCTATTTGTTAGGTGTTGTCTCAAGCACAGCACTCAGAGAAATTGAACTGTCAGAAGCTAATACAGGAATAATAAGACATTTCATCTCCATTGGACACTAGAGATGAATAGCGTGTAAGTCTGAATGGGGAAAAAATAAATTGAGTATGTATTTGGCTTTAGTTTTTGTTAAAGGACTATAACATGAATAATGAATATTTTAAGGAGAGAAGACTGGGCCTTCAATTTCTTTCAATAATGTTAGTGTTGTATATACTGGTTTGAATAAAATACATTTCATAAAACACCTACACACAGCTCTGCAATGCATTATGGATGGCTCCTCTTGAGAAATCTTACACTGCTTTCAATTTTGACACAGTGATACAGTAATAATGGAAAATTCAGGCATAATATTCAGACTGCATCTTTTCTCCCCTCTCTATTATTTTGTGCCACACTGGGTGAGCACAGATGTGCTTTCCCTGTGCTTCCCTAGGCAGCTCACAGGGTGCTGTGGTACTCCCAGGAGAAGGGCCCTGCTGCACTGGAAGGTTGTGTCCTGTGTCCTGTGGGCTGAGCCCGGAGGCTGGAGCAGGGTTTCCCACCCAAAGGATCCCAGAGGAATTGAGTGTCTGCACAGAAGGGGCTGCCACGGCTGGAGGAGCCACAGAAACACGCTGTGCTTGATTAGGAGTCAAAGCATGCAGCCCAAGAGGTGTCCCTGGGAAGTGGTGGAGGAACCAGACTGCTTGGACAAGGACTGGAGCAGATCTCCATGCGTGGGGAAAAGCAGCAAGAAGGCAGCAGGGAGAAAGACATCAAAAAGCTCAACACAGTGTTTGAAGGAGGTTTCCCGTGGTGTTACTGATGGTGCAAGATGGTCTGGAGGTAACGTGGGGCAAGAAAACTTCTGCTTGTTTTCTGTGGGCAAAAAAGCCAGCAGGAAACTTCCAGGTGTCCTTACCTTGGTCTGCCCACTGCTGCCAGCCTCACAGAACCGTTCACAGAGATCCAGACTGCAGGAAGGAGCCAGGTAACTGGCCAGACCCTGTAACTGGCCAGTCCCTGTAACCTGGTCAGACCCTGTAACTGGTCAGACCCTGTAACCTGGCCAGACCCTGTAACCTGGCCAGCTGGGGTGGGTGCTGAGGCTCACAGGGAGGCTGCAGACAGGTCCCTTTTCCCTGTTTTCACTGCACAAGCCTGCTGCATCCTGCCAAAAGGCTGGGAAAGCAAAATGAAGTCAGAGTGCAAGTGAGGTGTTCACCTGCTTGGCCAAAAGGACTCTCAGACCCTCTCCTTTCCAGGGGACTTTGCCTTGAGCCTTCTCCCTGTGCAGCCTTCTCGATCAGTCTTCTGGATTTATTTCCTGTTGGAGCTCTTATCTGCTGTGGGGGGTGAGCTCTTGTGTTAACAGCAGGGCAGATGCTTTTGGCTTCCTGCTATGCATGCACAGCCTAATTTCTAGGCAAATTATGAGTGGAATTGGGAAATGCTGTGGTAAACAATCAGGCTTTTGAACTAAAAAGGGATCTCATATCGATGAACAAATGGCAAATCAGGCAGTGCCATCCCCAGCTGGATTCAAAGAGCAGGAGAGCAGTGAGTAACACAGAGAAGGTGCTACAAAGGTGGTAAGGACAGCACTAGACACCATCCAAGGTCATGGATCACCATGATCCACCAGCACTTGAGGAAGCCTTTAGCTGATGTTCCTGGGGATGTGATGGCTACAAGTGCTGGAAGAGCCCAGGGATACACACTTACTCCTCACTGTTGGGTTCTGAAATTTTAGAGAGAACCTCCAGCTTCTCCCACAAAATTTTAGACATTATTTTTTGTTCTTTTCCAAGTCTCAAGAGGCACACGGGTAATCTCTAAGCATATACTGGATCATAAGTACTCCAAAGTAAAAAGGCTACAGAAGCTGTCTGGCAGATAGAAATAGTAAAAATAGCCAACAAATCCAGATCTGCTTTGGAAATTCTGCACAGAGAGTGAAACCCCACCCCAGTCATGGACCCTGCAAGCCACAACTCTGAAATCAGGAACAAAACCTACCCAAGGACACACTTCCAAAGGTAAAGCGCAACATTCCCCAGAACAATTAGTAATCACAACACTGTGTTCCTTCCAATTACTGCCAGCCCAGCCTGAGCCTCCCAGCAGGTAAAATGAGAGGGTTAAGGCTCGAAGTGTATAACACTGATTAGCTGAGAGCTCCCCAAGAGCTGTTCTGCACAGCGGGGTGGACGCGGAGCGGAGAGCGCGGCACCCTTCGGGCCGCACCTGCACACGCACACACGCTTACACACAGAGCCTCAAAACACAGCAGAGACCGAGGAGCTAGGGGGGAACCCACTCTGCTGGGGATGGTGGAGCAAGGACTAGTAAAAGTGGGAAAATGAAGCTGCTCTGAAATGCATGAATGAAAGGAGGCTGGAGGTGGGTGGGGCCCCTGGCTTCCCTTTGCCGGGTGCAGAACATCAGAGTGTAAAGCTTGCAGGGCTTGTTTGGGACCTACGTATGTCTTCAGGGGACTCAGCTCCTCTTTGAATTTCACAGAATCATAGAATTAGGGAGTGGTTGGGCTTGGAAGGGACTTTCAGAATGGTCGTGTTCCTGTCCCTGCCACGGGGTTCCCCCTGGAAGGGCAGCTCACCATTCTGGTGTCATGAACAACACCTGAGACATGCTCACAAGCAGTGTTGGATGGAGTTAAAGCACTGCAATACTCACCTTTTCGGGAGCATGAGGGTGAGGTGGGAGCTGCTGTTGGTGGCTTTGTCCAGCCTGTTTCCTCTGGTGTCCCTGCTCCAAGCCCCTGGACTCCTAACCCAGCCAAGTGAGGAGCAGAAGGCTCCTCGATAGTGGAAGCAGTATCAGTGCTCTAGGGCAGAAGAGTTTAATAAAATTAAATAGAGCTCCTTTAAGTCCTCTCCTTATGTAGGACAGGATAAGTTTTTCCAAGGAAATGGAACAGTTCAGTATTATTTGTGACAAATTATCTGTGGGGAAAAAATATAATTTCCCAGTCAGCTTTCTTGCTGAATGCCTCTGCCTGGTAGCCAGCTGTCTGCCAGCTTTTGCTAACATCACCAGATCTAAAATTATAGTTGTGGGATAGTTTTTCTGCCTGCCTGCAGTTCTTAGGACTTGTCCAGCTAGATTTGTACAGTGGCTTACCCTGTCTAATGTCCTGTGTCGATAGTCACCAAAGCAAAGTGCTTTGGAGGGTTGGCTCTGGCGTCTCTCTCCTTTTTCCTTTCTACCCAGTCCTTCCTCTCTTTTCTCTCCCGTGTCTCAAACCTCTCTCATTTGCCATCTTCTTCTTTTTTCTGGCATCTCAATCTCCACTGCTAAATCATTCTGTGTCTTCCGTCTCACAGTCCCCCTGCTGTCAATAACCATATTCATTTCTGCACTGATATTATGGGATGATCCCTAGGATTCACATGGGAACAGAGCCCCTTCTCCAACCTCCTCATGTAGATTGAGAGCCTGGCAACAGAAACAGGCAGGGACCATTTGAAAACGGGGAATGAGTTTCATTTCAGGTCTGCACAAGGACATTTAGACCCACTGCTGCATGGCATAATTGTTGGAGGTCCCTGCAGAAAAACCCAGGGGCTGAGGGGGCCGAGGAGGTTTTCATGGCACTGTGGCTCATTACAATGATAGATGTCTTGGTTGCAATGTAACAAATGCAATTCTTGAGATATCTTAGCTCTAACTTTCTCCAGGGCAATAATAGACCTGTGGCTGCAAGTGGTTTATTTTGTATATTTCTAAAGAAGAGAGACCAAATACACAGAAGAGTTTTTCAATTTGTTGTTTTCCAGATACTACTGAAGCTTAATGAATAAATAAGTACAAAATTAAAGGCTCATTACCCACCCCAAAAAGTCCCTGCCATTTGTTAAACCTTTCAGAGGAAGCCAGGAATATGGAGAAGTGCCCATTAGGAGGATAAACATATCACAGATCTGAATGTCAAATCAAATTGAGCAAAAATTAATTAACTGGGTGAGCATTAGAAGGGAGAGTCTGGTGTCTGCAGACACTGTTTACCTGTCTGCACTTTCTGAGCCAGCTCAGACAGCACTGGGGGCTGTGCAGGAATCGATGTGTGCCAGCTGCAAACCTCACAGCTCGCTTCCACGGAACAAACCTGTTCCTCATTTCGGAAATCACTTTTTTTCCATCTTGGAAGAAATTGTCTGTAAATGGGCTTCTCCCTAGTGCCAGATGCTCTGAGATCTGAGACTCCTCTCAAGATGGGGACATATTAACCCAAAGGTGGCCCTGAAATTGCTGTCCAAATCGTTTGAGGGAGTTTTGGACCCCAGTCCCCCAGTGCCAGCTGGTGTGTGGCTACAGCTCAGCTTACAAATGATGCCCTGAAACTGAGCTATCTGTAGCTGAGAGTTAATCCCCTCAAAATCAATAATTCCTGATCCCTGAAGTTGTTGTTTTGGTGATGGACGGCTGGCAAGCGAGACCCAACTTTCTGAAATCATCCCTTTTTCTCCCCTCTCTGAAGCAAGATTTTCTATTATTATACCAGCTGATAAAACAACTGTAATCAACTCTTTTCTGCTCCATAAAATAGTTACTGCTAATTGCTAGTTATTGGGAATCAGCTTCCTAGCATATCTGGAAGCATTGTAGTGCCTTGGTGTTAACAATAATCACTGCTTTCGCAAGTGCCACCATTCACTCGCAGGGGTTACGTGTGGCCCAGCCAAGAGTTTTTAACTGACACGAGCCAAAAAAACTCTTGGAGAGGGAGTTTGGTGATTGGTGAGATATTAATACACAAACACATTTTTATTTGTGTTTGCATATGCGACTCTTCACTGCAAATTAAAATTCAAGCCACTGCACCCAGCCGCTGTTGCTGGCCATTTGCATACAAACCCATTTGATTTGTGCAGACAATCACAGTAATTGCATGGGCAAAGAGTTGCTGCCTTGTGCTTGCCTCATGCAAAAGTAGTTTCTGGGCATTACTAAATGCCAGCAAGCAGAACAAATACAAACTCTCTGGAAAGTTATGTCCATGAGATGCTTCCAAGCTTTCTTTGGGAGTATGTCACTCTTTCTGTGGAAAGGAATTAATGAGGATCAAACAAAAGTGACCCAATTACAGAACAATATAATTTTTCTTACTAGGAAAACTCACTTTATAATCTTTGTATGAAAACTGCTCTCAGTGCAGAGGGGAAAATCAGCCAAATGGCCAATGACATACCAGAAGTGGTAAAGAGTGAGGAGTGTGCTCCACAGAGTAACAGGATAGTGTGGGTCAGAAGGGAGCTGCACAGGTGTGCTGGTTTGGACACAAATCCAGGAGGAAACAACCCAAAAGGGATGTCTCTCTCTCTCTCTCCTGCCTGCCAGGCAAGCAGGCCCCGGCAGCACCTCCCCCACGGGTTCGGGAAAATACTTTCTCAAGTGAAAGTGAAAAAACTATTTATTTAACAAACAGAGTCCCCCGCTGTCACGGGGCCAAATATGATATTCAATCTCCCTCCCCTGTCCTCTAAAAGAGGACTATGGATCTTAGAGTTCCTTCTGTAGGTAAAACCTGCAGTCCTGAGCTGGGCCGGGCCGGGCCAGGCAGGGTCCGACGATCCCCTTGGAGGGTCCCGCCGAGCAGGGCCGGAGATGGGAGCTGGTCTGGGATGGAAAGCAAGCCAAAAACAGTCCAAAAAGGAACAGAAGCCACCTTGCCTGCTGAAAGCCAAAGAAACTAGAGAGCAAAACTCCTCTAACCTAACTAACAAATATTGTCAGAATCGGGAGAGAAAAGAATGCAAAACATTCTAGATGCAAGGTCAAGCTGGGCGCTTTGAAGAGTTCTCTCGGCTTCTCTCTCCTCCCTTTGCAATGTAAAGGTACACTAGAGCTCAAGCAGGCAATGGGGAATACAGTATGGTCAGAGAATCACCCCAAGACAACAGGCCATCTGGCTGCAGCCTCCCTGCAGGGAGCAGGGACACCTTCATCTGGCCCAGGTTGCTCAGAGCAGCAGTGCCGTGACTGGAGAGCTGCACCAGCTGGTGTCACCTGGGCACGCAGGTAACAGCAGCAGCAGCGGTGACACGGCAGGTGGGCAGCACCCCAAGCGCACAGATCCCACCCTTTCTATCCCGGGCTGTCCTCAGGAAGAGTGGAAATTGGGAAAAAATTGGGTAAGAATTGACCAGAATATTGACCCAAAATTAATTGGGCAGAGAGCAAACTTTGCTGGGAACTCAAACAAGGACTTTTTTTGTGCTCCTTCACCTCCTTTCATTGGTATTTCCTAAAATAGCCAAATATCTGGAAGTCCTAGAATTCATTTAGAATATCAAGCCTAGTTCTGCAGTCCCCAGAAAGACTGGAATTACCAGACTCAGCTGGAATTATCAAGTGCTTACCCAGACCAAGAGAAAGCCAAGTGTAAAGATTTGTTTCCAGGAGCAGGAGATCAGTCAGTGAGCCTGCTTTACCCGTATCTGGATCAGGACTGGTTTATGGGGTGTTAGAGTGGCTGGATGCTTTTCCAAACCTAATTCAGAGGTGATACCTTTGTTTCTTATTGAGAATAGCCTGTTGCAAATTCATTTGCCCCTGCTTCACTTCTATAAACAATGCTTAGGTGGCATTTCAGTTCATTTCCTTCTTAGCCACTCCTATCTCCACACTCAGCTGTTCAACCTTCCCTTCTCTGGCCAAACTTTCCTTCCACTCCTCACATAAACCCCACTAAAAGCAAGCCCCTTCCTTTCCATACCTGTAATAAGTAGTATATACTGCTGTTTCTTTTTACTTTTTCATTATGTTGCAAATATCTGAAATAAAACGGCACCTTAAACAAGACTCAATGATAGCCTGAAGGTTCTCTGAGCATTGGCTTGGAGTTTTTTCTCCCCTTATTACATCTATAAAATAATATGTGATACTAACCAAGGTGCAAGTAACCCGCTTCCAAAATGTACTCTGCTTTATGGCCTAAAAGCCCCATTAATTCTGCTCCATAATTCCCCCAAAGGAGAACCAGAAAATGTTCATTACAAGCAGAGCAAAGGAAAATCCATCCCTTTTAATTTGAGGGAATTAATACAAACCATAGATAAGTCCTAACTCTGGGAAGTGAGATGTGGAAGATCTCTTCATCAGCGAGGAAGGACATTTAATCCCACTCAGTCATGAATTACATGGGAAAATAAACGTGTAGCGCTTTTATTCTGATCTGCCATGAATAGCAATGGGTGCAAAGAAGCAACGGCACAAAGTTAAGTTGGACTGAGTCTCCCTTTATATGCAAAGACTTTTTGCAATAATTGGGTTAATTTACCAAAGTAGAAATTGTAGAAAAATAGAGCTCCAGGAGGAAGTTATTCATGCGATGCTTTTTTGCTTCTTTTAGTTTGGCAAACATTTTTGATGTAGAAATAGAAATATATATAAAAAAATTTTCTTTCTTCAAAAATGCTTATTTTTTTCTCTTGGACTCCTAAAAATAAATCTGGCACAGATTTTTCAAAGTTTAAAAAAGGCTTCAATAATGAAGAAAAGAAAAACACACCACAATTTTTAACTTTGATGAAGGGTTCTCAGCTGATCCAAAACATTTCCAATTCAGGGTCCATTTTCTGTTTTTTCACCAAAAAAAGATGATTATTTCATTAACCCTTTCTCTCCCCATCTCTGGCAAAAAAATTACCTAGAATTTCAAACTGTATTCTACTTCGATTTGGCCTGAAATTAATTTTATTTCAACAATTTTGTGTGGTTTATTTTAGTGTGGGCGCTCTCTTATCCTGCCTCCAGAGCAGCTCATGCCGAATTCCACCGCTTATGAAGACTTTTCAACAGTGAATTCTACCTCCCTTGAAGAGTGAGCCCAGGATCACTGGGGGCTGGGGTCCAATTTCCAGAGACCAATTTCCATCCAGAGATGAAATCCCGTTGTGAATCACCCACATCTTCAATTTAACTGGGCCCAAACTTCAGGTGGAAATTTAATGAAATCCGAAAACTCCCTACAGCTGTGAACACAAGTCAGCCGTCTATCTGTGTTGTCTTCTTTATTTTCTATTTGTTCTGGCCTGAGAGAGCCTGTGTAACTCGTGGAGTCGAGCCCAATCAGCAGAGATAGTCCCTGAATCTGCTCCTGTGGGCTCTACAATCTCTGCCGGTGTTTAATTTCCTCGTGACGGACAACTGAGAGGGGTGTCAGCAGGTAAAAACTCCGCTCGGCATGGGACAGCGAAAAAATTTCTGTGGTGTGTGCAAACACCTCAGATAAGTGAGGAAATACGCCCCAAGCTGATTGCTCTTCCCAGGTACTCCAGGTGATGGCTCAGGAGATCTCAGCTGGCAAATCCAATCTGCCCGGTGATCTCTTTGCACTGCCCCTCATGGCAGCTGTCTCCAGCGAGTTCAAGTGATGAGATGGAGCCCAAATCAAAAAAAAATCTCTCTGAAATCCCTTTCTTTAAAACTTTTAACAAGTTCAGCCTTACAAACTGCCAAAGGGTGATTAATCAAACTCTTGGTATTCTACATCTGAGCTCCTGAGCGTTGTACAGATGTACAGGAATCACTGGCTAGACAGTGTTTATAACTGATCCTAAGGCTCATAAATCACCACACAATAAATCCTCAGTTAAGAGCACCACAAAAATGTCCAGGAGCTAAGCAACCAAATAATCATCATAATAATTAATACTGATCTTGTATAAAATGCTCTTTTTCACTAATAGATTTCAAAGCATTTGACAAAGTATGTGATTACAGACCTGGTCAGCATATTTTCATCTAAACTGTTTTCCACTGGGAAATGATGCCTCAATAAACCTGAGATATCTCATTATGTGTTGCCCTTTGTTTCAGTACGTGAAATACCCTACAAAATTAGAATGATTTAAAAACACCTTTGTTTTTCATCTGAGCCATAAGCTGTGTTTGAAATGGAATTTCCAGAAATAGTGAGGGGGAGGGGAGAAGGGGCAGGGAGGAAATTATAGTTTACAACAAATCTTGCAAATAGCTGAGTGTCATTCCAAACCAAAACAGTTCTTAACCATTTACCACAAAAGTATTGGGCCACCATTTCAGCATCTGTCAGTAAAACGGGGGCACATCAGGAGCAAGGTCAATGTCTTCCCTGTCCTCGACCTCCAAGGCCCCTCGAGACATCCGAGTGCACTCTTCCCTCACACTGATGCCCTCACTGCACATTGGCATCTGAGGGTACCTGGTGGTGGGGGTGTCCTTTGACAAATTCCTCACAAATATATTCTGCAAAAAGCTTAAGAGATATTGGTGTCTGTTAATGAAATCAAAGGCTCCTGAAAGCCCTTTGTGCCCTGGGGTTATGCATTTATAAACGACAGAGGTTTGGCTGCACGTTCCATCTTGCCCTGCAGGAACCAGCCCGTGCTGAACGCTGCTGTGCAGGGCACAGATAGCTTTTATTTATTGCCTAAAAGACACTTGTTAATCAGTTAGAGAAACCAATTGCAAAATACTTTGAGCCAACTGGATTAAAGTGATTATGGGATTATTAAATGGATTAAGTTCTATCGATAACTGGTTGTCAGCCAGAAGAGTTAAAGTCCTAATCAGTTAGAGAGAAAAAACACGCCAGTCACTTACATTTGTGGTTCACCTTGAACTTATCTGTAACTTCCACCTGTTTCAGTCACATTTCTATGGCAACCAGGGTAATTGACATTAATTACCGTATTTTGTCTGTGGTTATTTTGTGCTAAATTTAATTTTTTAATTGCTTCGAATAACGTGAGACCAGAGCAACTGTTTTGCATTCTGCTTCTGGTAAGCTTATGAGGACATCAGGATGCATTTCCCTTCTCCCCAACATGACACTCGTGGGTTCCATGTGCATACAAAGTGGTCCCAGTGCCCAGGTTGAACTGGGAGAGGATGAGGTTTCAGGAGTTTTAGGTCACAACAGCAAAAGAGGAGAGGCCAAGAGACTAAAGGGGTATAAATTCCAACAGTAGCTCACACTGGATCTAAGGAAAAAAGTTACCTCCGTGAGGGCAGTCAAACACTGGAGCAAGAGAGGTTGAGCAGTCTCTGTCTGTGGGAATTTTCAAGACCAAATAAGTGAAGCCCTGGCCTTCCTGCCCTGGCCTTACAGCTGGCCTTGCTTTGAGAGGAACTGGAGAATCCCCGTGGTCCCTTCCCACCTCAAGCTTCCTGTGACCTCGTGTTCCTGTGATACTGCCATTATTTATTTCTTTCGTTATTTTTGGGTAATCATAAAAATGATGAATACACAGCATCTCATAGGGTGTAGCAAGATTTATACTCTGCCTGAGGAGCTTCTCTTCTGTTTTTCCTTATTCACTATAGGCATTTCAGTGCTATCCCTATCAAAATTCATGGCTCCATGGTGTATGTCCTCATATCTGAGGTTTTCACTCCAAATCCCTAAAGGTGTTTAACACACTAACCCCCACTGAAAACAGTGCTCAGCCCTGTTAGGAAACATCACCCTAGAGGGAGCCTACAACTGTAAAACATAATTTCTTTTTTTTTTTTCTGAAATAGTTAATATAGGCCATAAAACAAGGTTACTGGATGACATAGCTGCTGTCAAGCTGGGGGAAAAATAATGAATTTACTCTCACTGCAAACACTGAATTTTTGCATAAGCATGAAAACTTCAAAGCTCCTCTAACAACAATAAATGGGGCTATGTAAAACTCACTGGGAAAAAAAGATACTGAAAATTTTGCCAGGGCATTACAGTCCTACAAGTTGCATGCTCAAAATATAATTAAAAGTCCTTGTTTTGAAGTGTCAAATAATACTCAGAATTGGAATTATTCTAAGGTTGGAAAGAGACTTTCTACTGTGTTATAAGTACACCAGGCAAAAGGAATTGTCTTGGCTAGGGATAGGACAGGCTGGGGATGGCAGAAATGTGCAGAGACATGCAACAGTTCACCAGAAGCATCAGAAAGCCAGAACGTTTGCACAACTAAACAACAACCCCCATAGTAATTAATCTGGAAAACATCTGAAGGCATTGCCCATTTACTTCTGATGCTCCATCTAAGATGTGCTGAGGCTGATGCAAACAGTTTTGAGGAAAGGCTGAGAGAATTGGGATTGTTCAGCCTGGAGAAGAGAAGCTTTGGGATGACCTAATTGTGGCCTTCCAGTGCCTGAAGGGAGCTGAGAAGAAAGATGGAGAGAGACAATTTTAGCTCTGAAGACCAGATTTATGCAACTGGAGCCCCCATGGAGATCACAGGTGACCTTACCAGAAACACTGGGCAGGAACAGTCCTTGCATGGAGGACAAATATCCCAGCCCTTCCTTTGCTTAGTGCTTCTGATAAAATGTCTCTGCAGTTCTAAAGTGGTAGATAGTATAAATCCTGAGTTTTAGGAAGGGAGGCAGGTGGGGAAGGCAGGGTGGAAACTGCTCAGTGTATGAGACGAGCTTTATAAGGGATGGCAAGAGGGGCCAATGTCTTAAAAAAACAGGATTTAAGTTCTGTTGTTTTGTGCATTCTCAGCGAGTTTTCATGGTATTCAGATGAGCTGTATTCAGGTTTGCTACTCATTTAGAATATTTTTAAGAAGCAACAATTTTCCATGGCTGAGTTTGTGCAGCCATTCACAAGAGAACTGCAACCCCCGGAGGAGAGATATTGAAAGATGGGGTGGTTTTGGATCTCAGACCTTCCACTGCTGTGGTTTCAGAGAGAGTATTAGATTTGTTTGTAGGTCTTCACCAGCATTTTCAGAGACTGAGTTATGTGGTGACCTGGATAGCTGTAGGGACCTGTGGGTCTTCTCGAAATGGTGCCCCTGCATCACAAAAAACATGGAGGAGGAGGGAGAGGAAGGCAGAGGAAAGCAGAGGTCTGACTGAGCCTGTTTTCAGACAGTGACCTGGAGTTGTTTCCTTACCTTCAGCCTTGCTTGCAGCCTCCTCTTTGCTGTTTTATTCCCCTGTTTGGAGAGAGCCTTCCTGATGCTCTCTGTGGAGGAGGCAACAAACTCCTAAACTGATCCCCAGCACGGTGTGTTCAAGGGACCCATCCCTGCCAGTGAAACCAGGCAGAGATGAGGGGAGCAGAGCCGGCTGATGGGAGCCAGGAGAGATGAATGTGACACGGGATAATGTACTGCACAGAACCTCTGAACATCTTCCCTTAACGAACAAATATGACTATTAAAAAAATACATTTCATAATAACAATTCAGCTCTGCAGTCAGGTTCTGCAGTGGCTGAGTGATGCTTTATTAGCTCAGACATTGCTGCGTAGAGAGCACTTGCAGTCTTTGCCCTTACACTTAATAACTCACTGAGCATGAATGGGTTCAGTAATTCATTCCTTGTCTTGTGTGACTGCTCAGAAACCTCATTGGGTTGGAATTTATGGCTTGTTCTTGCAAGACTGTGAGCACCTCCTGCAGGTCTGTGACAGCCCCGTGCTCCTGCCAACCCGAGCCCAGAGCTGTGGGGAGCTGAGCACCGCCAGGACCAGCACGTGCTGAGACAGGATGAGCACATCTGTGTCAGGCTTTTGTAAGAATTTGGGTTTGGCTGCTCCCTGATCTTGCACTTTGGTCCTCTGTGACTTCTAGGCAATCATCTTTGTGTGTCGCTTATCATGCAATTAAGTGTTTGGTGAGGCTGCAGGACAAGCACATTACGACCTTACAAAGACAAGAAAGGCAATCTTAGTCAGCTAAAGGAAACAGAGGAAGCACTCCAGAGGTAATTACTGAAATTTGCTTCCTGAAGAATTCTTTGATGGACTCCTGGACTCAGGAAGAGTGGAACTCCCTGAGCTGGGGGTTAGCAGTGCTTCCTCTCTGTATGGAAGCCATCTTGTCCAGCAAAGTGGGGTCAGACTGACCATTTCTGATGGCTGTAAGGCAGAATCATGAGGGGAGGGAAACAAAAACTATAAAATCCCTCTATGACTTAATGAATGTGTAGTGTAATAGAACCTAACAGCACAACTGAGGGCATGACAGGAACAATAAACAGGTCCATAAACCAGAGTGTATCTGAAGCCCTCTCCTCCGTGGTGGGACAGCAGTGCTGTACAGAGGAGTATCAACTCCTCAGCACTTTCAGTTTAAGCACAGATTTTACTGGCAAAACCCTTGATTACTGGCAAATATTGCCCTTGAAAAGCTGCCTGAGACAAGCAAAAGGCACAGCAGTAAACAGCCAACAGGTTCTGCCCAGAGATGCTGATGCACCCTGTGGTCAGAGCTGTCACTCAGCACTGGGAGACCCCAGTTCTGGCTCAGATCAGATGTGGGCAAAGGAGCAGCCTTGAGGGGAAACTCTGGATCCCAGTATAAACATAAGGCAATTAACATGTCCTGTGGGTTTTTTGTGCTGTCCTCTTCACTCTTTTTAAAGATGGGAACACCAGTTGGAGTGACAGATCCCTCCTTCCTTCTCTGGATCCTATTGCTGTTTCCTTGCAGTAATCTCCAATATTGGCATTTTCAAAGAGACCGGGGAAGTGAGAGACCCAGAAGGGACATAAACATCCAGTCCCTTTGGGCAAAGCCCAGACTAGACTATCTGTGAACATGAAGGCAGAGCCTCCCAAACCTGTGAGGCAGAGACACGCTGGGTGGAAACAAACAGAGAGGGAGCCATGTGATTTATTCAAGGTCATTCACAATGTCAGATTCAGAGCTGGGAAACAGCACTTGTATCACCAACCTCCCTGTTAGGATTTCAAACACTGAGTGATCCTTCTTCTCCCTCAGAACACAGAGACTCTCTTTCTTCACTCAGCCAAGCTCAGTGTAAATCAGGAGCACACACCTCGCAGGTCTCCAGTGTTACTTTGTGAGCGAGTGTGGAGTTGGGCTGTGCCTAATGCTCAGATTCTCCAGGGATTTCAGCAGGAGTCAGATGCCTAAATACCTTTGTGAATTAAGTCTTGACTGTCCTCGTTCATTAATGAAGAAAAAGCAGGGAAAAGCACAGCTGTAATTAGAGCAAAAGGAATGCCAGGGAATAGCTGCATGAATAGTCTCTGATATTAAAAAGGATTGGCTCCAAGCTCACTGGTGCTCATTGGCATGAAAGAGAGTTCTGCTCACTGGAGCGTGCAGCAGTGCTCTGTAAATATGAGAACCAACATATTCAGTCCTGCAGCCATTTGGAGGGTGAACATTTCCAACTGGAAAGCGTGAAAGGAAAGCCAAGTGTCCATCCCCTGGGAGAGCAAGTGCAGTGGCACTGTCCACTTCAAGGGTCACCCTCCCACGGCAGGGAACAGGCAACTCCATCCCATGTGTGACCGACCCCCGATTTTTAAATTCTAAGTGTTTAGGACTCCCATGTGATGGTTAGAACTCACATTCTGCCCATATGCAAGGGGAGAGTCTCCATAAAGCTGAGCAGACAGGAAAAAGGTGGCACCTTGTGAGCAGTTTATGGGTGGGAGGAAAGGACAGTTGTTGAAAGTTGCTCACGGTGAGAGTGCAAAGCAATGCCTGCAGCTCCCCACATCTGTGGCTGGAGCCTGGCTTGCTTTCAAACCAAAGAACTCCAAGGGACCAGAACTTGTCCAAAGATTTTTTGCACTCACTCCTCCCTGGCCATGATTTTTGCAACAGGCAGCTCTTGGACTTCCTGGGAAAACATCCCCAACATGATGGTTGTGTGCAGCAGATCCCCTCACCACCCGAAAAATGTTGGGGGATCACATCCTACCAGGTCACATCTAACCAGTTTTGCTTGTTTGGAAAACCATAATGAAATACATTTTGGGTCAAACAGCCTCTGTGACTGTGGGCACAGGGCTGGTCAGTGCCTTCTGTTTGCTCTCAGAGCCGGCTTTGTGCACACACGTCAGTATTGACAAGCTGAAGTGCTCTGGCAATTATGGGGAGATGAGGAGAAAGAAATTAGGCACCCAAGAGGCTTCATCAGGCAAGAGCTTTGCTAAGTGTAAAGGATGTGGGAGGAGGGTGATTTGGCCTGGACTCAGAAGCCACGCATTTATTTTTATTTGTGTATATTTGTTTGTGAGACGGGCTGAGACTGAATGTTAAGATTATTTTGAGTAATGTCTCCGATGCTTTGACCCTGGCAATGGAGATAAATTATTTGTTAAATTACTGTGACCTTAGTTGGATAGTCTGGTTGTCGTTTAACCAATACAACAAACATGCTCAAACACATGGCACAGCTTTATATGAAAATCAGATGGCTTCAGTAAAAACTTGTTCAGGAGGGGTTTTCTCAGCTATCCCAGGAGAACACCAGCCCTGCTGGAGCTGGTGTGGATGCCAAAGGGTCACCCCTGCCAGCAGGACCATGACTTTGGTGCTCGCTGGGCAGAGCTGGGATGAGGAATAGCTTTCCTTCGAACCTCTGACACAGTGGAATAGCCAACTGGACCTTTAAAAGCCCAGTCCTTGTTTGCATATGAAATAGGAATAGCACTGCACGATGGTAAAAGATGTATAGGAACAAATTCTCTAAATTTAGTGTAATTACTTAATTTGATCTTTGAAACTAATAATAAGCAACGCTAATTTAGCTTCCTGTTCTCTTCTGAATAGAAACTGTGAATTTCTGAGGGAATTGGAATCTGCCTGGTGAGATCTAAATTTAGCTCAAGTAACAAGTGTCAGCCCCTATCTAATCCCACTTTAATCTGACACCTAATCCTTACATTTGTGCAAAAATTAGCACCTTCTGCTGAATTCCCGTCTGCCAAAGTGCGTGGGATTGTTTGGGCACTCGAGGCTCTCAGGTACAAGCCTAATTTGTGGATGAAATAGATAATTTTATAAATATTCTCGGGGAGAGCATCTGTTTTATAAACTTATCACCAGGAACACTTTTACAGCTTTTTAACCCGTGGTTTGAGAGATCCAAGCCGTGCCTATATAAAGCTCATTCTATTAGCTGCAAACTGTGGGGCTTTTGCCAGGGTAGACAAGGACAAATGACCTCATAGACACGGAAGACATCCCAGGCAGAGTACGCAGAACAAAGCAGCTGGGCACTTCAGCTGCCTTCTGGACGCACAGAGGGGTGAGAGCCGGTTCTTGCTGCCTCCCACCGAGCCCGTGTCCCTCTGGAGGAAGCAGCAGCAGTTTGTCCCACTGAGATGGCCCCTGGCCAGTGTTTGGGGCTCAGCGGGGCCGTGCCTGCACTGCCATCCCCGGATGCACTGCGAGCTGGCACAGCCTGAGGTGCAGACAGCGAAGGCTCCGCTTTGTCTTTTCGATTTAAGCCCTGTCCTCTGCAGAGTAAGAGGCTGATGGGGGTGACCAAGAGGGTGACAGACGAGCAAGGATGCCTTAGACTTCCCCAAGCATTTGCACAGAAACATGAAGCAGCCAGCTCTGCTTATAGACAAAAAGTTTAACTCCCCCCAGCCTCCAAAAATATATAATAGAGTATAAATACATACCTTGGAGTAGAGTGGGTTTGCTCCCCTCTTGCCTACGCAGTAGATTATAGTTAATTAAACCTCTGCTCACATAAACAGAACAAGAAAGGATGTAAAAGTAATGAGCTGACAACACGGTCTGCATTATGTTGGGCTTCTAAGAGAATTTAATTTGGAGAAGAATTATGCACAGGCTGAAAGACAGTCCATTAAACTGAGCCAACTGTCTGGAAAGAGATAAAACACAAAATAGAAGTGTTCTGCCTCTTGTGAAACAAATACCAGGCTGCACCTTCCCCTCCTTTTGAGGGTGGCAGGGCTGCACAGGCAGGGACAAGGAGCCAGGTGACCACGAGCCCCTCCATGGGGACAAAGACACCTGGGACCTTCTAGATAAACTGAATAGATAGAGAAACACAGATGATACTGGCTGTGGTAAAGCCCTGACAGGTATCAGATCCTGCACATGGCACCGGTGTCTGTGCTGAACAGGCCGTGACCCAAACTCATGTGTGATCTGCAAAGGACAGACATGCTGCTGCCTGTTCTGAACAGCTGTCATAAACATCTCCTTCCACTGCTGTATTTTTAATCATAAAGGTTGGTAGTCAGCAAATCAGCACAGTACATAGGAGGTAAACTGAGGCAGCAGCACCCAAATCCAGGTCTCGACCAGTCACTTCCAGAGCAGGGAGGACCCTCCTTTCTTTTTTTTTGATAAAAAATGGCTCTGAGGTTAAAGTGATTTGCACCACTTATGGATCTCCCCCAAATTATTTAACTTGGTTTGGTGAAAGGTTGTGTGACTCTGTCTCTTCCCCATCCAGACCCTTCCCAGCAACTGTAAAGAAATAATCCCTTCAAATGCTTCCTTTGAAATATTTTGCTTAAGCCTCCGGGGATGACGTTGATGAGAGCTGAGAAATTAAAGGATTTGTTGTCTTCAGTTTTGACAAAAATAATTTTGAGTAGAATGAAACTTTTCTTTTAATTGTCTAACAATTTTTTTTTTTAAATCTACAACTACTGTTCACTTTGGATTTAATAAAGCTTTACATATAACATCTTCTCTAGCCCCTCCTAAGGGGAAGAATCATATTATTTATAAGTTAAAATGTTTATAAGAGGGGCCACCTCAGTTCAGCTCCTACAGACAATGCTCATTTGTTGACTGTTTATCTTTGTGATTAAAATAAACATTAATTAATGTAAGAAGCAATAAATAAAAGCACACTACAAACAAGGTTATTTTCCTTTCAGTAGCCTTGAAGACATTCACCTTAAAGAGCTTTTTCTTATTTATTCCAGTACTGGCTCTGAAGAGGTCCATTGATTTCAGGGCAGGTACTCTAGGTGCACTGAAGTAAGGGAAAAAATTGAGTTGTTTCCATTTGTCCCTATTGCTTTGTTCAGCACTTTGCCTCGCCTGTGTTTGTAGAAAACTTCAGGAGGTGCAGGCTGACGCTTTGTATCAGCACTTAGAAAGGAAGGAAGACTGAAAAGAAAACATGAGGGAACATTTCAATTTGCCTTGTTTTTGCCAGCTGGCCGGATGCCGAAGGAAGGGATCGGGGAGAGCACAGCACTGGGCTGGTGAGTGGAGAAGTTCTGTCTGCTCCCTGGCACATCCCTCAGCCTCTGTGTGCTGCCCGTTTGGGTGGGCAGCAGTGATTACTGCTGCACGAGCATTATCTCCCTGCTTCCAAAGGGATGAAATCTGGCAGAGTCCATTTGTTTTGCATATTGACAATAATCCCTTCGTTTCCAAGAACCACAAAGGACCTTAAAATAAATACCAAAGCTGAGCAAAATAAAACTGTCAACATTTCGACTGAGATTCTCGGAGAAGCTGGGCTCTCACTCAGCAAAACATTTATAACACAGGCACGAAAGGCTGCTGGAAATGCTGCCCCACCAGCTCCCAGAGGCTGTCTGCTTGCACAGCTGCACGTGGGAGGTTTGGGGACACGGCTGTCACTGCACCCTGGGCTGTCACTGCACCCTGGGCTGTCACTGCACCCAGGCTCTGCCAGCAGCGCTGGCTCCATCCAGATCGCCCAGTTTCTCACATAAATAAACCTGAGTAGTGCCTGGGCATTTGGGACTGTGCCTTGTAGGACAGCAGGTGCCTGGTTGTTGGATGGGTGTGCTGTTCACCACGTGGGCTCTGAGGAAGGATGTGGGTCTGCAGCAAAGGGCTGCTGAGTGTGGCTGTGTGGAGGACCAAGGGACACATGGCAAATCTCCCAGGGTCTTTCTCTTCTTCTGGGCATACTCTGCCCTCAGCCCCAGCTGCACAGAGTCCCAGCAGCTCTGCAGAGGGAGAGGAGCCAGAGCAGTGGGTGGTAGAAGAGGCTGGGTGCTCCCCCAGTGAGCTGCACTCCTCTGCTTACCACAGCCAGAGCCAAGGGACCAAAGCTGAGAGACGTCAATGACTTCCCTTGTGGGATTGAACTCTTTTTCAGGCTCCAGAGTTTGCAAATAAACTATTTCCAGTGAGATGTAGAGCAGCTGTACGACAAGAATTTGTTAAGCCACATCCATGAGGATGTTCACACAAGAGCTGGTACTTGCAGAATTTCTGGAAACTGAGCTGGGATTGAGCAGCTCTTTGATGTGACCTGGAAAATCTACTCTACTCTACTATACTTTACTCTACTCTACTCTACTCTACTCTACTCTACTCTACTCTACTCTACTCTATATTAAAGGTGCTACAGGAAGAAGCTGACTTAGCTCCCCAGCCCTGGAAGAACTCCCTCAAGGCCCGATGTCTTCTGCCCATTTTTTTAGCCACTCCTTAGCCACCTTTCCCATCCATCTCAGAAGAGCATTGCCATTAATCCTTTCCTGTGTTTTGTCTCCACCAGGACTTGGCTCCTTCCAACATCCCTTTTTTACAGTCCTACCTTAAAATAAGCTCATGATTTCATTACAGCTGGGTGTGCTGAACTACAAAGTCATGTTCTTTGAACGTGCCTGCAGCCTTTGAGTTGCTGGGGCTCACAGTGTTGCACACCTCTGCCTAAGGGATACTGAAAACAAACAAAATTCTTTTCTGCAGTTATTTTAACAAAATCAATGCTCAGAGAGATCCTGCTAAAATGACGTGTCCCGTGCTGCTGGTGCTAACTGGAAACCAGTTGGAAGTTCTTGCCAATAAACACCGATTTACAGTTGACATCTGAGCATGATCTGAATCCTTCTGGGTGTTTTGTTCCCACTCTGTCCAGGCTCCCACGGTTGCTCCCCAGGTGCTGGCACCCTCTCCAGCTGCTGGACATCCCGTTAGATCCTGAGATTGCTTGGCATTGTCTTGTGGCTATTAGTGGATGATTAGAAGTTTAAGGCCTTGGAGTTTAATGGCCTCAACGGGTGGAGAGCATGGCACTGGCTGTGAAAATGACAAAAATCAATAGCTAATCCAGTGCAGTCAGTCAACCTTTTCAAAGCCTCATCCCTATTGATTTCCAGGAGCTTCTCTTCCTGTCCCTTGACGTAATCAGTCTGTTTGCTCAGCAGACAGACTTGCTCTCTTCCACTCTCCCCCTCACTTTTTTAGGCTTTTTACACTTAGAAATAGATTACTTAGATCCCCCCAGCTTTTCATCTCTGTAGCTGTTGTCAGAGTAATGATTAAAGGGAAGTCAGACTGGGCAACCATCTCCTACAAATCAAGGGAGAGTTGACCTACGGTGTGATGGATGTTGCAGGGAAGGAGCAGGCAGGCTTTGACGTGGGAGAAATGGAGAACATCTGGTCAGGTTAGATAGTTACAATTCAGGTGCTGAACACAGGAAAAAAAGACCACTTCCATCTCCTTTCCCCAGCACTTTGAAGATGCATCAGTCACCACACTGATAGAAAAGTCCCTGTGGCACTCTGTGAAATTAGGGATTGGGATGCAATACCTTGGAGCAACATTTCCTCTTCCAGGGAGGATAACAGGGATTTTCCTTCACCCACACTCCTCTGGCTGTTTGAAAGACAAATTTTAGGGGCATCTGGGCACCTTTTAAGAAATCACCATTATAAGGACACCTGTTGCCAGGACCCAGTGTAGTGGTGCTGAGCTGGGTCACCCCTGGGCAAAGTGCTGAGCTGGAGTCTCTTCTGGATGTGTGACTTCCCCGGTGCTGTGCATCCACACCTCAACATGGCCCATCCCCAAAACACAAAGTCACTAAGGAAGCAGGAAAGCACACAGGAAACATTGGCCACAGGCTCGGAGCAGGCTCAGCAAGGGATGGTGCAATTCCAGTCTTTCCAGACTGACTCGTGGCCATCCACTGCTCTTAAATAAGGCTCAGTTCATAGCAAACTGGAGCGTGTTTGAAACAAAAACACCAGTTAACAGGTGTGCTTAGTGATGCTTTAAACCAGCTCTAAGAACTGAATTGACCTAAAAAGTAGTAGCAGAATAAACATATTTTGCATTGGCAAATCAAAAAAACCCAACAAGCGTGATGGCTATGCAGATGCTGAGGCATGTGGGCATCTGCAGAGGGTGTATTTGCAGTATGAGAGCACTTCAAAAACACTGAAAAATGCTGCAAAATATGTGGGAGAGCCTTTCCCTGCCCATGGCCCTGCTGCCTCTGTCCACTGCCCTGGCAGGGAGGGGACGGTGCAGTCACACAGGGCTGCAGCAGCCAGCAGGGGCTGCACCCAGAGCAAGGTCCCAGGTGGCAGAAATCCCTTACCCCACACTTGCAAACTAAGCACAGGAAGGAGATCAGAAAGGGAAAGTAGATTACCTGGGACTTCCCAGCAGCTTCCCCAGCCCTGGAGTCAGAGCAGGGCAGTGCTGATGTTTGAGCTGGGTGGGCGCTGTCCTTTCAAAGGCTTGTTCACTGCTCCGAGCTGACCTGGCACTGTTAGCATAGGGAGATAAGGAAGCATAATTTGCTGTAATGTTTTTCTCCCGAGGCTGTTTTGTCGTGCCTCAAACACAGCAGATTAATTTTGTCTGTCAAATCCAGTTACATTTTATTCCATCTCCTGTAGCTGGGATCAGAGGGCAGACATTTATCAGGCGAGCAACTGAATTACCAAATTGCATTCCTAAACCAACCGAACAGAAAAGCCCCTTTGTGACTCTTTTCTTGAGGGAGAAACCCAAACACCCAGTATTTTTCCTTGGGAGTTGTACTGAAACATCTGCTGTCATTAGACCCACCAGAGTGACTCCAGCAAAACAGCAGCTCTGGAAGAGCACGATCTGCTCAGCAGAGGCCCATTTCTGAACAACACTCTTCATGCTGTTTCCTCTGGTGGAAACTCTGCCATCCACACAAACAAATCCTTTCCTGAGCTACAGCTTTCAGGAGCAAAAGCACCTCTGAGCCTGTTGCTCCCCTTTGCCCCAGGCTAGCACCCTGTGCAGCACTACAGGCTGTGGGCTTTGTGCAGTCTCATTTCCAAATTCTCACCATGTTGCAGCACAGCCAGGTCCAGGCTCCTGGTCCCTGGGGATGTCACTCCTCCTGGGCCGTTTCAGGCTGGTGGCTGCAGGTATCCCTGTGTGGGGTCTTCCCCACTGCTGCTCTCAGGGTTGCTCTGTCCCTTTTGGCGAGGTGACACAGAACTGAATTTTCTGATGACAAAGAGACAATTCTTTCAATACAAAGGATGTTGTGTTTGCCAAGAAGAACAGAAGGATGGCTGCAAGGCACAATGAGACATAGCTGACTGTATTCTGTTCCTGAAGGCTGCTAGCTCCCCCAGGAGCTGGCCATGGACTCACTTGTCCACGGAGTCCTGCCTTGCCTGAGGAGCCCAAGAGTTTCCAACTCCCCATCTGCCAGCGTGCCTCATCTGACAGCCCCTCTGCCCACTTTCTGGGTTCTGCAAGGGTTATTATCCCACTCTGATCCTCAGCTCAGCTTTGGGAAGACCCTGCTTTACCAGCCAGGAGGGCGAGGCAGAAGAATTCCCCCACTTTGTTCTTGTACGTGTCTACTCGCTGGTTTGACTGCGCTTTTCGACAGCCCTATTGATCTCAGTGCCACACAAAGAACTCCTCTGAGAGGGAAGGGAGATGTGAGAACAACACCCACGGGAAGTAAAATTGTTTCCTTTAACCGTGAGGCAAACACAGAGGTGCCTTTGCCTTGGGACACGTCTGCTCGGACAGGGGCACTGCTCCTCCTCCTGCCTCAGCGCAGGTGCCTGCCCAGGAGGCTCGGCCCCCTGCTCCCCCTGTTCCAACAGAGGGGCTGGCTGCCACCAGAGCCTGCTTGGGAGCATCCCTGAGCTCCCACGGACCTGGCAAAGACAGCAGGTCATCAGCAAAGGCAGCAGAGATTGATAAGTGAAGTAGGCAATGTGATCTCTGCAGTTTTCCTAAAGGTGCCATTTTTCAGCTGAGATGCCAAAGCAAAGTCTTGACTCCTTGTAATAAATAAAAATCCTATTTTTAATATTCTGCAAGGGGAAAGTTCTTGTCCCAAGGGCAATGACTACATTTTCCTGTGAGTGAAGGTGTTAACCTTGTTGCACTGACTACATTTTAACCTAAGTTATTGTTAAAAAGAATGAATTTTTTATGTGATGACGACCTTTTCCAGGAAAGCTCAAGGCTTTGTAGATGCTGCACAATGCTGTAACTCTGTAGTAAGGAACACCAGTGTTGACTAGACCACACTAAAAATAACTTCACAGCTTAATAGGACAAAATACTTCTGCTGAAGTACTGAAAATTAGATTCCCAAATCTTTATTTAGGGAAATGCACCTGATTAATGAATGATGCATTTCAGAACCCATTTTAGCCACTCAGTTTTGCAAATTCAGTGTTAATTTTCCAATGGCCATAACTAACAGTGATGGGATTAGCTTGCTGCTACATAAACAGTAAACAGGTAATTACTTTCTCATGCATTCATTAAACATTTAACCAGCATTTATACATGTAAGTGACATATAACAAGGTAGCTTTAACAGGTTCATTTGAGATTCAGATTGCAAAGATGTTAATTGACATTTAATAGGTTTGTAATTGATCTCTGTCATCTTACATTGTGGGAAAATGCTAAAACATAATTCAGCACAATGGAAAATAGTACAATGTAATGCAATATTCAACATATCACCAAGATACATTATTATTGCAGCTACATAAAGCTAAACTAAGCTACACGAGAAGTAATTTACTAGCTTAAAACTGTATTAATCTTCAATATTTTGCTTCACACCACCTACAGAATTTTAGGAGGCAGCAGTTTCACATGGCAATTAAGAAAATGTGCTTATATGTAGTAATGGGGGGCTACATAGGTATATCTTGTGCATACATACCCAACCCATTGCTGCTTTAAATAATTAAGTATGGATCAGAATATTTACAGAAGCCCAGACACTGACTTTTGTGAGTGGTGATGTGCCTGAAATAGTTCTGTTTATTATTATAATTGCCTGGTGCTTGCACATTTATAGCTCTTTCCAGTGACCCAGAATTACACCAGCCTATAAACCAAAACCCTGCATCTTGCTTTTGTGGCTATTTCTGAACAAATATATATGGATTTTGTCCAGGTAGAACATTTCTGGTACCTTGGAGCAGGACACTGAGATTTATCATGAGATCAGCTTTTACAGCAAGGATACATCATTTGCTGTTTTATGACAATCAAGCACAATTCAGGGCACAGGGGGCACGGAGACCCAGGGGAGATGGAGAGCCTGTTCCAGTCTACTATAAAAATAGGGAAGAAGGAGAATTAAGAGGACTGGTCTGCATTAATTATTTCAAATAGCACTGCTTGCATCAGAGGGTGCTGGGCACTGCCCAGGCTCCCCAGGGAACGGGCACGGCCCCGAGGCTGCCAGAGCTCCAGGAGAGTTTGGACAGCGCTGCCAGGGATGCACAGGGTGGGGTTGTTGGGGTGTCTGTGCAGGGCCGGGAGCTGGAATGGATGATCCTTGTGCCATCCCAACTCAGGATATTCTCTGACTCTGTGACATGGTGAGCTAAGCAGGCGGGATGGCAATTTCTGATCCAGGTGCAGTGTTGGCATTTGAAGCCTTCCCCCTTGGAGCCAAGGCGTGGATGTGAGAACAAGTTACAAGGAACTGCCTTGTGCAGAGCACTGGCTCTGCAGGAAGGGCTTGAAATAACTTGGCTGCTTTAGCATCCTCTGGAGCCTTCTCATCCATGGAGACAGGGCCTGATTCACCCAGCGGTGTGTGAGCTGGATTGCTGCTCTGGGCTGTAACTCGTGTCAGCCTCACTGGTCATTCCACCTCATATCATCAGGTGCACCCAGCTGGCAGAGGCATCTCTGTCCACCTCAAACCATCTTCAGAGCCTTCTTACGACTTCACTCCCTGAGTATTGAGCTGCGGTCTGATTATGAACTTTTCTTCCCAGTATAAGTAATCTGTTTCTGATGACTTTTATGTGGATTTTTCCTCACTGACTTTGGGTCCTGAAAAATGAGCAGCCATTGTTGATCATGTAGAGTTTTAATCTGAAAAGCCGTAGGACAACAGCACCACTCAGAACTCAGAATATTCTCTCTCAGGGATTTATAAGGAATACTGTCAAGCTGAATCTGTACCCACTGAACTTGATTCCTTTAGCATGTGTTCTGAAATTCCCATTATCTGCCAAAGGAAATTCTAGCAGAAAAGACTGTTAAAGGTCAGTAGAAGGCAGGGAGCCTGATTTATCTGAGTCCTTGGTTCCCACCTGCCCTATGTGGGTGCTTTGCTGCTTAGTTGGTAGAGAAAGCACCTCATGTAAGCTGAGCTTGGACTTCATACAAACACGTCTGAGATTCCAGCATTTCCACATGCCTAAGCCTGGTTTTGGAGCCTCTGAAGCAAATGTATTTAGTCTGTCATACACATGCAACCTACCTGAGCAAGTAATTCTGCAAAACAAACACAGAAGTGCTTACCCACCGGTGGCCATTTGTTTACTTTCAAGAGCTGCTGAATGTGAAAATATTGACAAGGCTGGCAAGTCCCAGGAGTGGCTCGGGAATGCTGGAAGACTCGAAACTTAATTATCATTTGTGCTTGTTTGTTCTGGAGTTGTTTAATTTTTATGAGTTATGAAACTCGTGTGTTTAGATCTAGGCATAGAGAAGAGTTTTTATGCAAACAAATTATTGTTATTAACAGTTCCCATAATACCGCTGTAAATGAACAGTTACCCAGGGCAGTACAAACACACAGACATCCAGCTAGGATACCTCTTCTCTCAGCAGTGTTCTTTGTGGAAACTTCTAAAACCAGCAAACACAGACTATTTTCAGCTCCAGAAGGGTCCCACACTTTGTCTTGGGTTGCAGGCTGGGCAAGCTGCAACTCTGGAAAAAGGCAGAAGAAGGCAGCAATCCCCTCATTGCCCTTCTGCTCTAGCTCATGTCACATCCAATGCCCAAAAGGCAACACAGCTGGTCTGTGTTCATCTCAGGCCTGTATTGATTAGTCAAGATGAAAAGGAGGAATAAGATCTGTCTTGGGGTGATTCTCTGACCATACTGTATTCCCCATCACCTGCTTGATCTCCGGTGTACCTTTACATTGCAAAGGGGGGAGAGAGAAGCCGAGAGAACTCTTCAAAGCGGCCAGCTTGACCTTGCATCTAGAATGTTTTGCATTCTTTTCTCTCCCGATTCTGACAACATTTGTTGGTTAGAGGAATTTTGCTCTCTAGTTTCTTTGGCTTTCAGCAGAGAAGGGGCTGTGATCTGCCTCAGCGGCTTCTGTTCCTTTTTGGGCTGTTTTTGGCTTGCTTTTCTTCCGGGACCAGCTCCCCTCTCCGGACCTGCTCGGCGGGACCCTCCAAGGGGGATCGGCGGACCCTGCCTGGCCCAGCCCGGCCCAGCTCAGGACTGCAGGTTTTACCTACAGCAAGAACTCTAAAATCCATAGTCCTCTTTTAGGAGACAGGGGAGGGGGTTTCTATATCCTTTTTTGCCCTATGACAGCAGGGGACTCTGTTTGTTAAATAAATAGTTTTTTTCGCTTTCACTCGAGAAATTATTTTCCCGAACCCGTAGGGGAGGTGCTGCCGGGGCCTGCATGCCTGGCAGGCAGGAGAGAGAGAGAGAGAGAGAGACGACGCTCTCGGGGTGTTTCCTCCTGGATTTGTGTCCAAACCGGCACAAAGATCCAAAACAAGTATTGTGGGTATAATGGAGCCAGCTGGAGCATCTCTGTGTTCCAGGGATGAACAAGAACCAGGCAAAGTCATTGAGGAAGAGATGGTGTCACTGACAGTCTGTGTGGGGTGTTAGCTGAGCCTGTGCAGGGCTCTCCCTCCCTCTCTTTATTGAAGGTTTCCAGGCAGGGACTGAAGGAACTCAAGAGAAGGAGCTATTTCAGCTGTGGGTTGTCAGAGCTGGAGCATAGAACAGGCTCTGGCCCTGCCTGCCCGCTCCCTGGAAGGCAGCTGGATGCCAGGGAGGAAAAGGCCAGGAACAGCTTTCTTTCGTGGCACCTTTTGGGTGGGAGCAGTCACGGGCTGTTTTCAGTTTTGGAGGTGGGCTCCTGAGACGGGGTAACAGTATCTTCCCTTGGGAAGGAAAGCACCTAGCCCCCGTGTTGGTGGTGCAGACAATGGGCTTCCAGGAGAAGTCAAGGCCAGCAACAGCTTTCTGTTCCGAGGGAGCAGCTTCTGGACATTTTCAATTTTGGTGCTGTGGGCCCCAAAGTCATTCAGGGCTCCCGTGAGCTCCCGAGGCTTGAGAGCAGGGACTTTGGTGCTATAAATGTGTGAGCTCGTGAGCAAAGGGAAGACTGTGCACAGCATCCCTCAGGTTATGTATTTAATTCATTTTGGCAAGGTCTTGCTGGTGGGTCATGAGAAGTCCTACGTGTTTTTGGGTGTTTGTAGGAAACAGTGAAGTGATCCCTTAAGCTACAAATTTACAAAAATGGGAGCCCAATCCTTCAGCCAACCTGCTGATAAAGTTCCTCCTGCAGAGATCTGGGTTTAGACTGGTGCATGGCTGGTGGCCTGCATTTTATACATATTTATACCTACATGCAGAGGGAAGCACCTATACTACCAGGCACACAGTCAGAGCGGAGCAGTGTCCTGGCAGTGACGTGTTTGGGGTATAAAGGATGACAGATCATTCCCCAGTGACCGGGCTGCGCTGGGCAGTGCCGTGCACACTACACTGCCCCTCTTCTGACTGCCACGGGGCACAGGATGGTTTTGCAGATCAGAGGAAATGCTCATCCTGCTGCAAAGCTGTGCAATGATATTTGTGCTAATGCACTGTGTACCTGCAAGAGCTTACTCTGAACCGGAATATTTTGTTGACTTAACAGATGGAAGATGCAGAGCCTGGGCAAGCCAGTAAATTTCTCATGGCTGAGACAAAGAATTACACAACTCTGCAGGCTCCAGGAATAAAGTCAGACAGTCATTTACTCCCACTGATGGAGACTGGTTAATTCTCATGGGCAAGCAATTTGTTCGTGATATTTATTCCCTGTGCTGATCTGTGAGATCTTGGTTGCTGCTGTGACAATTCACAGCTATGTTTGCTACCCAATGGGCTGTGTGGGCTTGAGTTTCTGCCAGTCAGGTGGGTGCTACGGAGGAGAGACTGATTGTAACAGGTAAAATTGAAAGGAGTGATCTGTACTGGAGGTGGGGAACAAAACCACTGTTATTCTTGTCACCAGAACAGTGGAAAGAATCACTCCTGTGCATGTTCCTGGTAAACAAATCAGAAAGGTCACTGCTGGCAGGGGCAAAAATTTGAGTTTTGGATTAAAATTCTCTGCTTTTGATTAATCTTCTGCGTTCAAGCCATTCCTCAAGATTTCCACATAGAACACATCGCCTATCAAAAGGAAAATAATAAGGAAAAAATATTATCTGCTGGTCAGATTACAGGGGTGTCATTTTCTTACACATTGTCCTCCATTGCCCCACATCCTTGCTCGAGCAGCCGTCCCAGGCTGTCACTGCACAAGAGCACTTTCCTTGGGAGGAGACCTGGATTTCAGTGAACTGAGCCCGTTTTCAGAGCGTTGTGCAGCAAACCAAGCAGCACGACCCCCAGCAGCGATCTGCTACTCACTGCTTTGGTGCTTCTGCGGGTGCCCGCTTGTGAATCTTTACTTCTTGCTGCTTGAGGCCAACCTCCCAGTAATTCATCTTGCCTCCCTGAAGCCCAAACCTGAGGGTTTAGCAGAGTTCTGCCCAAAGAAGGATCATTCAGCAGCACACAACTGTAGCAGCAGGGGATCATTAAACACTTGACTTAAATGAAAACTTACGAAAGTTGCTTTGAATACCAAATTTCTCCTCGCTGCCTCACCAAGAGCCTGTGATGTTACCTCCTGGTGCAGAGCTTTCCAGAACAGGTTCACTTCTCTGATTTTTGCTGCCTCTGTATTTCAGCTGTGACCAAAATGACTGTAGATGGATGTGACACAGCGAGTAATATTTTTATTCTGACATGATTTGAAATGTAGACAAGTAGTCTGGCAGAATTTAAATATTCACTGGGACTTTGTCCTTAATAAACACCGCTGTGAAATGCTCCAGTGCTGCCTTCCAAAGGACACACCACAAGTTTTACAAGGTGCACAGGCTAAATGTAAATAATTATCAGTTCTCAGATTCTCATCCAGGCAGGAGAGATGCCAAGAGCTTGTGTGTTTATCCTCAGATCTATTGGGAAATTTCCCAGGAGCACGAGCTCTCAGACATTTAGTCAAAACATCTAGTGGTAGCTGTCTCCAGAACATTCAGCAGCTCTCTGATTGACATATTTCTCATCAACAAGTTGGCTTTGTTTACACGGCTCTGAGAAGTACATAGGCAATGATGGGAAAAAATACAACCAGACTTTTCTGTTCTTAGACTTTCCTCTTCTGGCAACATGGGTTTTATTTCGGGAGCTGTTACCAGCCCAGATTTGCTATCATTAACCAGCTGGGCTCTGCTGAAATGGCCATGCAGAGCAGCTTCCAAATACTCCTGGAGGAGCTTTCCAGCAGCTCAGATCTGAAGCAGCATCAGCAGAAGGCAAAGAAAGTTGTTTTGTTTCGCTTTTTTCTTCAGCACACCTCTGCTTTCTGGGCTGAGCATGTTTTTGTCACTTCTGGCAATCACACTTTTTAGGAAACAGATCCTGTGTGTCTGCAAAACACAGATACAAATCCTAGAATCACAGAATGGCTTGGAAGGAACCCTAAAGATCATCTATTTCCAACCCCTGCCATGGGCAGGGACACCTTCCACTGGACCAGGTTGCTCCAAGCCTCCTGATGCACCTCCAGAGCCGTCAGAGCTCATTTTAATTTGCTTAATTACATTGAACTGTTTCTTATCGAACTGACCAACTCAAACAAATCCTCTTCTTCCTCAGCAGCCTTGACACTTCTAAAATGCCAGCAGGGATCACCCAGGTTCTACTTCTGACACACTGCTGAGACAATTCATCACCATCTGCATCTCCAGGAATCTAGTTTATCCACCTCAAAAATATCTGTAATACTGACTTACCTCCTGGGGTTGCTGCAGAACTTAATTTATTTATGGACACACAGAATTATTTTAATGGATCACCTCACAGGCCCTCATCTATCTGTGTTTTCTTTTAACACCTCTCATTATGAGACCTAAATATGCACACACCAAGCTGCAAGAGGGGAGAATTTGGTGGTTCTTTTCCTACCACATTAATTCATGGAGTGGGACTCACACCAGTCTAAGGAGAATAGAAGGAGGAGGTGAGCTAACTTAATCACTTACCTGCTCCTCTGTCTGCAAGCACAATGTGACATTTTTTGCCCCACACCATATGGGTTTCCAGCTGCTGCCACTGTCTCAGGTGAGGAGCCTTGAATTGGAGCTGGTGGCTCATATCCCAGAGGCAGGCAGCACTTCTTGTTCAACCCACACTCCTGAGACTTGCATTGTGTGTCAATCTAACAATGAGAGCACCAGAAACTTCTTTATCAATGACTCCAATTGTCCTTGGCCACCTCTGGGAGCACCTCACCTGCAGCCTGAGCAACTGCTCAAGCCAAGGTGCCTGTCCCTCAGAATAAATCAATAACGCCTCAGAGTTAATAACTGTGAAACACCATAGCAAAGTCTACCATATTATCCAGCAATTAGCAAGATTTCTGTTTTTAAATCCATAGCTACTGAGAGTTCTCAAAAAAAAAAAAAAAAAAAAGCTGTTTTGGAACAGAAAGAAGGACAAGCTGTTTCAGTCATCATTTTATTACTGGCTCACAAGGGAAATCAGTGAATCTACCAGTGGTTCATGCAATTCTGTTGCCAGCTTCCCAGAAAGGAAATGTCATGTATAGCAACTTGTTTTTCTATTGCAGCAATTAAAGTACATAGGAGGCCACAACAAAATCAATACAAAACTGGTAAATCCGTAATGAATGACAGCGAAACACTGATCCTCTTGCCTAAAGAAACATCTGTCTAAATGCCACCAAAGGGTTAGGCAGTCGAAGGCTTTTATGGTGTATTTTTGTAGAGGCTGCCATTTTTTATCTCTTTCTTTATGTAAGGATCACCAAATGGCCTCCTGCTTCCTGTGTTTGGGTTTCCTCTGAGGAGAGCATGTGCAAGTGCAAATTTTTAAGGAATCCCTGAGGAAAGTGCAATTTGTGCTCCATGAGGCACTTGCTGCTGGTGAAACCCCTCAGAGGCTCCCCTGGAGCCCACGGGGCAGGATTCTGAGAGCTGTGGGGCTGCCTGTCGAAGACAGAACTCATCCTTTGGCGGCAGGTTTTGGGATCTCACGGGGCAGAATTCTGAGAGCTGTGGGGCTGCCTGTCGAAGACAGAACTCATCCTTTGGCGGCAGGTTTTGGGATCTCACGGGGCAGAATTCTGAGAGCTGTGGGGCTGCCTGTCAAAGACAGAACTCATCCTTTGGCTGCAGGCTTTGGAATCCCACAATCGATAGTCCCTGTCAGGATGACACCCATTTCCATCCATTCATCCAGATGAGATGATTGGCAAGGGGGCCCTGATCACTGGTCCAGAGGTCGTATCAACTACTGACCTCACAGCAAGAATATGGCAATTTTTTAATACAATAAGGCATTTTCAGCCTGTTTTTTGACTGTTTCAACACGTGACTTTTCTGTACCTTGCCACCATGTTGATGGTTTAGGAGGCCCAGCTACTGCAGCCTTCTCCATGGGGGCTGTCTCCATGGTGTCCTGTCCTTTCTGAGCCAGACTCGACCCTATTTTTGCCCTCTTTCAAGTCACTTTTTTGCTTCTTTTCAAAAAACCCAGGCTTAGTCTCTTTTGCACTTCTTACTCTCCAGAGCAATCATCACAATTAATTGTACACATGTAATTTTTCCCCTCTCCATCCATTTTTAGGTAATTTACTGAGGTAGAGGCCAACCAGTGCCTCTGACAGCTTCCTCACTGCCCAGCAAGGCAACACCCAGCGAGAGGTGCAGAAAGCACCATCTCAGTACCCAGGTCACATACAGTGCTCATAAATAATTGCAGATCAGCCCTATAACCTTCACAGATGTAACCTCATCTGTTGCTGGGGTGTTTTGTTTCTTTTTCTTTCCTTTTTTTTTTTCTCTTTAATTTCCACCTTCCCTTCCAGCAAAACTGTGTCCCAATGCTTTTCTAAGCAGAACCAGATAATGCTTTTGATTGTAGCCAGGACGTTTGGTTATTCATGATATTGCTTTTGTGTCTGCTGGGGGGGTTTGCTTATAATTTTTATCAAGTAAGTTGTTTTCTAGCGCTGGAATGGTTTGCTCTGCTGTGCTAAACACTCATTGTGTCTGTCACATGCTTATCCTATTTCAGCAGAGAGAAATCAATAGGAATTGATTTGAGAATGTCCAATCTTATCAAGTATCGAGCAGGGCGCGGGGACGACGGCTGAGCTGGTGGTATAACATCTAGCAAGGCACGTAGCCCCGAGTATGACAACCTTGTTTAGAAGGATGGTTGGACTCCGAGGTGTTAAGTGCTTTTGTTCCTCCCTGTGCCCTCGGCTCTCAGATGGAGCCAATTTCCACAGCAGCTCCCTCCCAGCTAAAAGCAGTGTAAGCACACTTTCCACTCCTAGCGGAAGATTACGTAGGGAAGAGAGAAAGTGTTGCATTTAGAAACAGAAACGCTGCCAGCAAATGCTATTTCAGCAATTACCTATGTTTAGTAATTATGCTAATGTTGATTCTCAAAAGGCTGTTATTTGCTCAGCATGTTCTTCATACTTTATCTCTCTACCTGCCTAACCCTTTATTTTCACTCTAGCTATTACTGGTTGTTTGTCAGGTTAAGTGATGTTTGCAGTGCCAAGTGTTGTCAAGGTACTGTTGCTTTAGCTGAATTCCTATTTTTCCAATAGCAGCTGCTGTGATTTTCTGCTCATCACTACTACAAGACTTTGGGGATTGGATTTCACTGCTTACAAGAAACCTTGGGTGCTGCAGTGTTATTGGGCTGTGGGTTGAATGAGCAGCTCCTGGAGGCCGTAAAAACATGTTTGATGAAGTGTGATGGGCATCAATTTGTAAGCGTTGAACTGACACACGTGGGGGACCTGCGTGTGCTCCCGTCCTGCTGCAGCTCCAGCCAGCGTGCTGGCAAATGAAAACACCCCAGCACACCCTCCTGTGGACATGGCCCCGACAGAAACACCACACCTGGAGCACCCTGCTGAGTGAGGTTTAAGGAGAATCCTACGGAAATGTCAGCACGTAACGGATGAACAGCCTGCAGCCTGCACAGCGGGATCCATGTGTAACAGCGTGGCGTGTCTGTGTGGGTCTTGCATGTGCAGAGCAAGAGGAAAGTGTTCCTCTTGGAGCAAAGCAAAATTGCCCCAAGGCCAGCACAATTCCAGGTGGATGAGGCCACTGGATCATTTGGGCCGGCATCAGCGCCATGCCCTTGTCAGGAAAATTAATCCACCAACACCAGAGGTTTATGTCCAAAAAGGAGACAGAGGAGTCCCGTTACTTTATTCCAATAAAGGGAGAGGCCATGGGGCATTCCCCTGGGATCTCTCAAATTTTTGGAGGATGCAACCTCCTTCTTATCCTAATTTCCCGACTGCATTTTCCCTCTCTCTTTCCCCATTGGCTGAGGTACTTGAGAGGTACAGACTTCCCGGAATGCCTCATCCCTAAGATTCCCTTCTAATGTATACCCCCCCTTGCCTTTTTAAGATTCCTATGGAATTTATGGTTCTCCTCATTGTCTCTTTCATCTTTTGATATTCAATTTCATTTATTAGCAGACCTACAGTTTATTGATATAGACAAATCTCTCTTTCCATTCATCAATCAGTGGAATCCTTCCCATTGTTTCTTTTATCTCTTAGTGCTAGTTTTTATCTACCAGCAAGCCCACAGTTTCTTTGTAAAGACAAGTCCCTCATTCCTTTCACCCTCAGGAATGTGCACACTGCCAGCCTCTGGCCTCGGCATTGCTCCCCAGGAACATCCAGCGACAGCAGAGAAACAGGCAGTGCTGTGCCTGGAACAGGGAGAGAGAAACTGCTGTGGGGGAGGAAAAGGGGAAAGCCCTGCTCCAGAAAGGGATTCCATGTGCACGAGGCTGGGACTTGGCACTTCACAAAGAGCCAGCTTTGGAGAAAGGTCTGAGTCTGTGCCTGACACTGAGAAATAGCATGTCTGAGCCTGGAGTCACTGGGAATTTATGAGGGCTCAGTGGTCCCACATGTGCTGCTTGCATGTCCCAGCCAGCTCTCCAGCATGGTCCAGGTCCCAGCCAACCTTCCAGCTCAGCCCAGGGTCACTTCTGTCCCCCGTCCTTCCTCCCCAAGCACTTGTGGCAGATACCTGCTGGCCAAAATCTTTTGCGACAGTGTCCAAATTTGACCCAGGGTAACAAAGCTCTTTCTAGACAATTCCCAAGGAAGATTCATGATTTAGCATGCTAGAGCTATTTCAACAAGCATCCTGCAAACAGCAGCCTACGCTGCAGGAGAGGGGAGCGGGGTGTGTGGGGCTGAGCCTGCCAGCCCCAGTGTCAGACAGTGACACTGGGAATATTGAATTTACCAGTGCAGGCACAGCTTTGAGAGCTTGGCTCCTCACTGCACTCCTCCCTAACATGCAACAGCCTCAAACACATGGTGCAGCGTTGCACATTGATAAATTAATTTGCTCTGCATTTGCTGTCAAGTGACATTTGCACCTTCCTTGAACTTTAGGGGCTCCAGCTTTCTTTTTCCATTGATTTTCTTTTTCCTTACAATTCTCTTTCCTTACAGTTGTCTCAGCTCCTGTGGATCAGGGAACACATCACGTGTGTTAATTTAGCATCCATCAGCTTTTTATCAACTTATTTGTAAATTAATTGTTAGGATTTCCTTAGAAGGAAGAAATTCCACCTAATCTCGGGCAGCCTGTCCGGAGCGAAATCCTCCCTTCTGGGAGGAGCGCAGGGATGTGTGATCTCTCGGAACAGCGGCGTTAGCAAGGAGCCAGCCTTGTTTAATGGTCAAGGTAAGCCAGGTAGGGATCGGGCTGACTCGGCTTGTGTGCTCATTAGCTGAGATGGGGGAGCTCTGAACTGCAGAAAGCTGATTAAGCGCTAACTGTGTCTTCTTTAAGGGGGCATTTTGAACAGCTCACCCTTTTGTTAGGCGGCTCTTCTCACACACGTCACGTCTCCCTATGCATTAACAGCCCTTTATCTCACTTGACTCTTCTGTTTTCCTTTCCCTGTGAAATGCGGGATCTAAGTTCCAACGCAACACCCAGCATCCAGAGACTCAGAATTCAATAGATCTTCCTTGTTACCTCTTTCCTTTCGGAAGGTCTTCATCAGTGAAACCCTTGAAGATGATTTAAATGACCAATACAGAGCAGTGCTCTTTAGCGGTGCAATCAGAGATGATTTACTGAATGCATTTCGGGATGATTGCAGGGCGTGTTAAGGGACTGCTCAGGAAAAAGAGGAGGAAGTGGCTGAGGTGTTTCGCCTCCCCCCAAAGGGCAATGCACAGCGGCAGGAACACCGACTGCATGTGTCACTATTATTAGGGAACATGGAGTATCCATTAACAGGCAGAAAAGCCAATATGTCACGTATTTGGAAACCTTCCACTCGCTGCAGAGCCATCGCAGAGCACAGGCCACAGAGATAGATCATGCTGACCTATTTCCTACACTGGAAACTGAACCTCATGTGCTGTTTGCACGCTCATTATTTTCACCAAAGGCAGCTGCAGATGCAGTTCTCCTTCTTGCACCTTCCCTGGAAGCTCAGCTTAAGTGCTGAAACGTGCATCTATCTCGCATTAAACACGAGTTCTTCCTCCAGCATTAGTTATTCTTTTGTCTCAGGACCAGCTGTCACACTCTGCATGTATAGAATCTATTCAGGAAGACTAAAAGGAACAACACAACACAAAGATCAGTGGCAGATCTCACTGGTGTGCTTCAGATTTACCCCACCTGCCTTTGCTCATGAAAGGAATAAGGGACTTGTCTTTACAAATAAACTGTGGGCTTGCTGGTGGATAAAAACTAGCACTAAGAGATAAAAGAAACAATGGGAAAGGATTCCACTGATTGATGAATGGAAAGAGAGATTTGTCTTTATCAGTAAACTGTAGGTCTGCTAATAAATGAAATTAAAGATCAAAAGATGAAAGAAACAATGAGGAGAACCATAAATTCCATAGGAATTTAAAAAAAAAAAGGCAAGGGGGGGTATACATTAGAAGGGAATCTTAGGAATTAGGCGTTCCGGGAAGTCTGTACCTCTCAAGTACCTCAGCCAAGGGGGAAAGAGAGAGGGAAAATGCAGTCGGGAAATTAGGATAAAAAGGAGGCTGTGTCCTCCAAAAATTTGAGAGACCCCAGGGGAATGCCCCATGGCCTCTCCCTTTATTGGAATATAGTAACAGGACTCCTCTGTCTCCTTTTTGGCCATAAACCTCTGGTGCTGGTGGATTAATTTTCCTGACGCTCAGTACAGTTGTGCCAGTTTAAGCAAAGTGGGTAAGTTTAAATTCACCTTCTTCCCAGCCCATGAAAGCACCTCAGAGCAGGATCTCATGTCTCAGACCAAGAGACTGCTGTATTCACTTTCTCTTTGCTGTTGGCTTCGTGTATCTCAATCAGCCCTGAAACATTACACGCTTGAACCTTCCTTCAGCTTAATCAGTTTCAAATATTTATTTGTTTTTCTAATCTGAGTCTTTCTGTGCCCACTGATCAGCTGAACCGAAGCTCTCAGCAGTCTATAGCTCACAAATGACCTCGTGTAAACAAAAATAAAAGACAATTTCAGTGGTCTGTGTGAGGATTTGAGATTACTATAATGACATGGAATTTACAAGAGCTTGAAAACATACGAGAGGTCTGTTCCAGAGAAAAAATATGGTAATTTGTGGCCAGAGGGAAAAAGGGAGGTTTTAGGCAAAATGGAAATTACCTTTTGGTGCTCCTTTACTATAACCCCTATAGCTCCAATTATAGTAATACACTGGGTTGTTTAACTCCTGTCCCATAACTCCAACCCTTATGCATGACTTAATCCATACAGCACCTCTTAATGAACTCATTACTCTTATGCTGCTCAATTATTAAGGAGACTTTGCTCTTGTTTCAGAGGAAACATTGAAGAAATGTATATTTAGGAAGCAAAAGAAGATATCATGGGTAAGCCATTACAACCCTTTTGGGGATCCCGTGTGGCAGCACCCAAGTCAGGAAGAAGATTTGATGCCAGGGAGACACTGGGGTTAGAAACCGATTTGAGGGTTCTGGGTGAGAGGCAAAACTGCTGGGCTGACCTGGAAGTCCTCAGGGCACCCTCAAACACAGCTCACACAGAGGATATTAATCTCTCTGGGACTTTGGCATGCTTTTCTGAGCTTGAGAAAATGAGGCAATAAAGCAGTTTGTAAAAGTTTTGGGTTTTTTCTCTGTGGTGCTATTTTTATTTATTTTTTGTTGGGTTTGTGAAGCCAGTTCTGGCCCTGCAGGAGCACTGCCCTACATGCATGGGTGTTGAATTTGATTCTGAGGTGAGGTTCATTTTTTTCAATGAAAACTGAGAGTTTCTACATAAATCCGGTTCTTTTATCAAAGATCTTACTAAAATAACAAAATTCTCTTCTGGAGAATGACCCAGACAACCCACCTTGGTCTCCAAGAATTAGAAGGTGGCTTAGGGACTTTGAGTCTCTCTCGTTTTTCTTTTCCTTTAGTATGACTTGCGGGTTTTCCTCTTTGTACAGAGAATCCACATTAAGGCCCTTCCACAAATGTACTTTCTCATTTATTTTCTTTCCCCAGCTAAAGGATTTCTGCGGCTCAAAAATTACATCTCTGAGCCTTCACACCTCGTCTCCTGGGAGGTATTCTCACACTCTCCTTCCCATCAGCACTGTTAGATTTCCAAAGCAGTTCAAAACAGTAAAAACCCTTCCTTTGGTCTACAGTTTCAATGTTTTCTTTCAGAAGATCCCTGCCAGCCTCAGCAGTCAGCCAGAACAGCTCCACCTCAGCCTCACATTTCGCTTTCAGCCTTCTCAGGCTTTGTTTTATTTTTATTTTTTTTTTAAAGCCTCTTTGTCTGCTGCTGGGTGGCAGCGGAACAGATGCTACAGGATTATGTTTCATTTCTATCTTTACTCTCAGGCAAAATTCAATGTTCAGGGGCATGGTCAAAATTATTTCTTGATGGCCTTTGGATATTTGTTAAATACACACAGCTCTGGTGTATGATGTCTTTTCAGTGATGTTATATTGCTTTCAATAATAGCTACAATTTAGCAATTGCACATATACCAAGGCAAAAACGCACTACAAAAGCCTAAAGCTAACCTGTAAATCCATGAATTCAAGGGCTAAGGAAGGCAGAGACTCTGTGGTTGTATTAAGTAATGGTAGCTGGGAGTTCCAGCACACAGGTCCTAATTCTGAAAGTGTTCAGCCTGTGGAAGTTCACAACAAAATGGAGATTTTTTTTTTTTTTAAACAAACTGAAAATCTTTTTCTCTTGTTGAAGCCTATTAAATTCCATGTGTTAAACTCATGCTTAAGCTTTTTCAGGATAAGGATGCTTAGGATATAACTAAAAACTCATTTGAAGTGGCCCAAGTGCCCAGCTTTGGAAAACAGGTACAAACCCCAAAAAGGTGAAATTATTAAAACATTCAAAGCATTCCCTCCTCCTCTTTGAGTAAAATCAATATCCCTTTGAAGGGGTGAAATCTGATGTTAAATCTTGCAGTGAACTTCTGAATTTCCAGTTCTGGAGTAGGTGCCCACACACCTCAGTGGTTAATACCTTCACGGCTGCCCAGCCAGATGGAAACCCGATGGAAGACAGAAACATAATAGCCATGTAAATTAAAATGGCTTTACTAAAGGCTCTGCCAAGGCACTGAGATCTCTGGGCCTGCAAGAAAACAGCAAAGCTGGGGGCGAGGCAGTAATTGTCGTATGAGTGTTCCCAGAGAGGGAACTCGGTGAAAACACGGAACGTGCAG
>VWPU01015675.1:24294-137824 GCA_013398955.1 Callaeas wilsoni | reverse complement strand
GGAGCGGGGGCGGGGCTCAAAGCGGGGCCGGGGAGCCGTGAGGGCGCGGGGCGGGCTTGGCCGCCATTTCCCGCCTCGGGCTGCGCGGGAAAAAATAAATCACGGAGTCGGAATTGTTTAGGTGGGAAAAGAGCTGTAGGATCAGCAGCACCGTGTCAGGCACTGAGTGCCACGTGCGGGCTTTCCTTAAACACCTCCAGGGACCCTGATTCCACCACCTCACTGGGGCGTCCGGTTTCTAATCTCTAATGTCCAATCAACTTTGCTTTGAAGGAATTCTTCCTAATGTCCAACCTAAACCTCCCCTGGCACAATGCGAGGCCGTTCGCTCTCATCCTGTCCCTGTTCCCTGGGAGCAGAGCCCGATCCCCCCTGGCTGCCCCCTCCTGTCATGGAGTTGTGCTGAGCCAGAAGGTCCCCCCTGAGCCTCCTTTTCTCCAGGCCGAGCTCCCCAGCTCCGTCAGTGGCTCCTGGTGCTCCAGCCCCTTTCCCAGCTCCGTTGCCTTTCTCTGGACCTGAATGTTAATGGGTTCATGAACAGGTATAAACCATCTGATTAGAAGATGTGTGGAGTGAAATGTTTTTACGGGTGACTGTAAGGTGTCTTGTTTCAGAAACGAGTGTGTAGCTCAAATCACAGAATCACAAACACAGAATCACAAACACAGAATCCAAACTTGGCCCCCAGTCTGGAAGCAACCACAGTGGGTCATCAGGTCCCACGCCACTGCTCCAGCAGGGGAGGACCCTAGCAGAGCCATCCCAGAACACATGGCACGGGATTGTGTCCTGATGATCCTGGAATATCCCCAGGGAGGAGACTCCACACCCTCTCTGGGCAATCTGTTCAGGGCTCGGTCACTGCACAGGGAAGTTCTTTCTCATGTCCTGGGATGAGTTCCTGCCCCTTCCTCCTGTCTGTTTGCTGGACCCCACAGAGCAGAGCCTGGTCCCTGCTCTGTGCCCTCCCTGCAGACAGGGACAGACAGGGATGGGGTCCCCTCTCAGTGTCTCCTCTCAAGCCTGAACAGCCCCAGCTCCCTCAGCTTTTCCTCATAAGACAGACACCCCAGTCCCTTAGTCTTCCTTGCAGCCTCAGCTGGACCCGCTCCAGGAGCTCCATGTCCCTCTTGTTCTGCGAAGGTACCAACAGCAGGCTTGGCTGCTTCTCTCAGAGCAAGTACCCTCCATCTTTTTCCTAAAAGGCCTGTCTGGCTCTCCAGGAATTCCCAGCACTGCTGTTTGCTGGTGCATGAGGACATAAACTGTGGTGTACCTGTCCTGCTCCCACCCTCTTCGGTACCTGCCGTTACCCAGGGCCTTGGGCCCAATGGTGGGGAAGGTACATGGGAGAACCCACCCCAAATAATGGCTCTTTTGTGGGGCTGCCAGAGTGTAAAACCAAGAGAAAACCTTTTAAAAAGCATGGTGGTGTATTTAACATATAGAACTGTAACCTCCTTTGTCTCCTAGAAAAAAAATCTAATCTATATTCAAGCCTCTATTGTAACCTTGGTACACTAAAGGTAGATATAATTTTAAATTTAATTAAATAAAAATGGGGAAAATCCTTCTGTAGCCAGCATAGACCCAGGCAACATGAATTTTAGTAATATTGGTTACAACTATCTCATTTTTGCACTAAAAGAGGAAACCACTGACCATTTGCATTAAAAAAAGCTATTTATAAGTTTATCTGTGAACAGTCTTACCTAACAGTAACAAAACCATGGCACTGACTCCTCATCCCTGGAAGTGTCCAAGGCTAGGTCGGATGTGGGTTGCAGTAACCTGGTCTAGTGGAAGATGTCCCTGCTTATGGCAGGGAAGTTGGAACTGGATGATCTTTAAGGTCCCTTCCAACTCAAGCCATTCTGGGATTCTGTGATTCATTTCAGCTGCCAAGCTGGGTTGCAGAAATGACCATTGTGCTTAATTCCAGCAATTTAAGCAGCTGTTTTTGCTGCAGCTCTTCCTCACTGTGAAAGAAGGCTATGGGCCCAGCCTCGAGGAATTTCTGCTCTGCAGCAGTGCCACATCCAGTTTCTGGAGAAAATGACTTAACAGCTCGGGGGCCTTGTTTCATTCCTGCAGTCAACAGATTTAAACATTTTGTTGTGAGTCTTCAAATCACTGCATTTTTTTCAGTGTAGAAAAAGTCATTCCAAATCTACCTGTGCTTTCTGTCTCCAAAACTAACACTCCCTAAAGAGCAGTACAGGTAGAGATACCTGTATTGCAGGTTTCTGGGACTCGTATTTTAGGTTTTCCCGTCCCACTCTTATGACAAACACTTGCACGGGGAGTGAGCGCAATGCCACTGCTTGCATTGCATCCAACCGTGCAAGTTCCGACCTGCTCCTTGGCTTTGGCTGCTCCAGACAGGAGCCTTGCAGTTGCAAACAGTCCCTCGCAGGCTGGATCGGGCGCAGAGGAACAGGAGTTGGTACATGTTGGCTGGTGGAATTAGCCCTGCTGCCCGTGAAGGCCGGGTGCTGCTGCTCCTGTATTATGCAGCTTTATCACAGCACTGGTTATGTTGTAACCCAACAAGTGCTTGATCTTTTACCCGCCCAGGCACTGGAGGCATTTTTAATTATCTGAGGGTTAATTTGCATAGGAGCTTTTGCTGAAACAATAAATTCATACCTCTGTTATTATCTTGTATGAGTTTCTGTATCAATATTTATATTTGGGTAAAACCGAAGAAGCTTCCTGCTACCATTAAGACAAAAGAATTGCTTCAGAGCAAGTTCAGGAGTCATCCAGCACTAAGAACACCTTCCACTTCTTTGCAGGGAAAGGGAAATTGTAATGTGTGGTGGGACAACATGTGTTCCAATGCCTCTTTTCTATGCAGGGATGAGGAGACAGAAACATCTTGTCTGATGAAAAGCACGTTTTGCAAGGCTTGACTTCACCTCGAGCCAGTGTGGTATGTATGATTTTAATGCTGGTAAGATTGTTTCTGCAACCCATGTCCTAAAACTCCAGTCAAACAGCTCACTGTGTGCTCATCTTAGTCAGGAATTTGGTATTTGCTTCAGTTTAGAGGGGGAACTGCTGTTCGTGGTGATATATAAGGGGGAAGTAGGGCGAGAGGACATGCCAGGAGGGGCTGTCTCTGCCCATGCTTGTCCCTTTGCTGCTGCCAGGCAGCTCCCTAACCCCACCAGCCTAAGGTGAGAGCAAAAAAGCAGGATACTCTTAGCCCATGGGAAGCTGTAGAAAGCCCAAGCTCTTGCAGGGCAGCGGGAAGCAGAATGGAAGCTGAGGAAGCGCAGCTGTTCTTATCCTGGCGGCACTGCTGTAACCTCGGAAACAGGTCCCTTCCCCTGGGCATGGGATCAGCCTCTTCCACCCACCACCACTCCCATTCCAGTGCCAGTTATGAGACAAATGTTACAGAAGCAAGAGCAATCCATGTTGTATCCTTTCTGTATCCTTTTTACTCTAGGAACTCTGTGAAGTGTGTACAGTATCTTCTGTCTATGTTTCTTTGTGTGCTACATGAGCTAAATCCTAAATAATCCCATGGAACAGGGGAATGGTTTCATCTCCCTGTCACAGATCAGAGGTGGAGGTACAGACAAAACAATACTTAGCAGGGAATGGCAGCACCAGCTAATAGGAGGTCCAGGTTTTCATCACGACTTCTGACATTTGTCCTTGCTACTAAAATGTGTCCCTCTCTCAATGCCACAGGATGTTTTGTAATGGGAGGAGAGGGGGAATGTTTTTAGCAGAACTGTTCTACATTAAAAGGAAGCATTTATTTTCATTGGTATCAGCTCTGTGAAGTCTTGACCCTGGGCCCACAATGGGAATTTTATCCTTGACTTCAATGGGAGAACAATCAAGGTCTCGTGATATTACATCCTAAAGAAAAGAAAATACTGCAGTTTGTATCAATAAGATAAATGTCTCATACTTAGTGTAAGCGGCTATATTCTTGCAATAAAGGGTTTATTAGATTGATTAAATGTCTTAACTTCTCCTCGGCTATTAATCACTTTTGGCAGCTGTTTACTGCTTTGTATACTTTGAAGTAATGGACATTATTCCTTAATTATCTCATTGCAGTTCAGTCATTGTTTCCTAAATAGTGCTATTAGAATGGTAAATTGCAACAGTAAAACGGTGTCAATAGGAAGTTATGAAGTTCCCATTTTATGATGCATTCATAAAGTTAACTCAATCTACTCAAGATGTGGCTGTGATTTCCACACAGTGACCTATTTGCTGTAACAGAAGAGATTCTGATGAGAAAACAGTTGAGCATTAAGTGTGCTGGGACTCTGCTTTTACCCAAGTAAAACAGCTTATTCCCTGTTGGAATATATGTGCAAGTAAGAATTTATTAAACTAGCACTTGTTTGGTCACTTTTGTTTTCACTGAGTGCTGTGAATTCTGAGAATTTTGTGCCTTTGAATACAATGTATTTATTCCTGTGGAAAAAAAATGAGATAACTCCGAGCAGTGCTATCATTTAGATGTTACTATTGTCATTCCACAGAAGGATAACAGAGAACCAAATCAATCAGAAGAAATGGCTGCATTTAGTTTTATCTCCAGATCTGGCAGCAAGTCATAACGTAGCAGTTGTACAACAATTTCCATTCTGAGTCCCTTTTTCAGTCAACTGTAACTGTCCTGAACTTTAACATTATGAGTTGTCTGTTTCAGGCTGAGTTGTTTGGGTGCAATCAGTATTACTGTCAGTCTGAGAAAGAGTCATGAAACTGGCTTTCAAGTACTGTAACAGAAATTGTCTCTCTTCTTCCTCCCCAACAGAGGTTTTTAGGGGAAAAGTAACATTGCAAATTAGGAGTTCTTGTGAGTTTTTTATTCTCCTGGGGTTTTTACCGTGCACATGATAGAAAATGTAGGTCCTCACCTTGGGCTAAATTAGTGCTGAAGACAAGATGAACGGGTTTTTACTAACATTAACAATTTATGTTTAATCTCAAATTTCTGTAGACTCCTAATCCAGAAGCTTTGATTAAGGAACCCAACTAAGATGAAGCCTGATTGTGCCAGATGTCAGACACCCCCAGGAGAAACGATGCCTGAAAAGCGTTCGACCCAGAGGAAAGCAAACAGGTAATTAAAATGCCTGGCTGTAATTTTGGTTCTGGGTAGAATTCAGCTGGTGACCCATGGCTGGAAGGCTCTGAAGGATAACCACCAGGTGACCTACAAGTGACATATCCAGTTCTACCTAACTGCAAATGCTGCACCTTGGCAAGGAAGCCTGCTCTTTTTTTCTTTTTTTAGCAAGCAACCAAATTGTGTTCCAGCCTTCGACAAGGCTGATGAAGTCTCCCTTTCATGTGTTTGTTGCATCTTCTACTTCATCTGGTCAAGTTTAAGCAGTCTCCTGCTGCCCTAAAGTGCTCCTCAACCTCTTAGAGCTGGAGGGGAGCTGCCGCCAGAATCAGCTGGCAGAAGCATTTGTAACAAAGCTCCCTCTCAATCAAATCCAGGTGGATGAAGGCAAGAGGTTAAATTCTTTAGCCCAAATAATTTGTACTAGACCAGATCAAGGCTTATTCTGAACCTTTCAAACTCCAGAAGCAATAGCACAGGGGCAAACCCCAACGATTTAGGAGGCAACAGCAACTTCAAGTAGTGCAACTGCTTCTTTATCCGCAGCCTTAGACAATATCCATGCTACGGAGAGGTGGTGGGTGCCCCATCCCTGGAAACGTTCAAGGTCAGGTTGGATGGGGCTCTGAGCAATCTGATCTGGTTGAAGACGACCCTGGCCATGGCAGGGGGTTGCGCTAGGTGACTTTTAAAGGTCTCTTTCAGCCCGAACCATTCCATGATTCTGCAACCTTTTGATGCTGGTGAGAGATGAGAGGTGGGACATGTCAACACTAGCAGGGCTTCACTTTTGAACGTTCTGCTGTTTCACTGGAGCACGAGAGCGGAACAGGATAAAAGTTGGCTTTGCCCTTATCTGGTTACCCATTGTGAGCACTCTGTTCTCCAGGATCCTGCTGCAGCATTCCTGCCAATACAGCTGTAGAGGCTTGGTTTCCATTTCAGTTTCACTGGTTGTCAGAGAGTTTATCTGCGAAACAGATATAACAACAGCTAATCTCGTGTTATGGTTCTGTGGCTGTTTATAACTCCTATTAATAGCAACTGTGGAAAGCCTGAGAGTAGATTTTATAGGGCACTGGGGTAACCAGTTACTGCACATTCCCCTGAGGCTATGTAGCATCAAGTGTAGCAGCTTGTCCTTTCCAGACTAGGTCATGATCATCTTAACTCTGGCATTCCCTGTCTTTTGGGGATTTGACTTCATGCATGCTCTCGGTAATTCTTTCTGAGACATGATTCGGAAGCAATTGATTTTGCTCTATGATTTATACTTACAAAGATTCCAGCTGATTTGCAAGAGGCTCCATAACTAAGCTCTACCTTGTGCACCAGCTCCAGTGAGGATTTCACAGCACTTAAAAGGGATTGGCTGGACTTCCACTGGAGGGAAATAGGATGGGTCCATGACGCTTTGATAAGTCTTAGAGGTTCGTGTTTTTAAATGCTTCTAAATGTTCAGCATTCTCATTTCAGCTGCTGGTATCCATTTTTAAAAGTGTGTGTTTTATCCCTCAAATGTGGGAAATGTTCGTGTAATACCTGATTCGGTGAGGTATTGACCATCGTATAAACCAGGACAAAAACCACCTTCTTACTGATAGGTACGTGGTGGGGTTGCTGAGTTAATAAGAGCAATGGTCGATACCTGCCGTGGTAGTGACACAGTTGTGGTTTCCGTGAGGCACAGCAAACATGGGAAGGTATTTGTCTACCAATCCTGAGGGAACCAGCTGATGAGCTGTGAGAAAGTCCAGGCTTTGTGGAGGATGAAACGGGATAAGAAAGTCATGACAAAGGCCTGAAACAGCCCTCGGCAAGGACTTCAGGTCATCTTGGCACACGGGAGCAGTAATTTATTCCAGGAGTCACTGCTGAAATCATTAGTGTGAGCTATGGGATAAAGCAATAGTATGAATAAAGGCAGTACAATCTGGCCTAATTGAGAAACAGAAAAGGAGGAGTGAGGAACACGAAAGGTCTTGTAAGTGCAATGTCCTGTCATCTGAGTCAACTGATAGTCATGGTAAGTAGCCATCTAATTTATTTTTTAAAGGACTCCTCATGGGAAAAACCTGCTGACTGTTGGAAAAATAAAGTCAAAACGATTAAGAATTGCAATGAGAAATTCTAGTCACTGCCTAATTCTGTGCCTTTCATTTCAAATTGCATAAATGGTAACTTAGCTTTTGGCCTCGTGCCTAGAGAAGCACCTGAGAACACATCATTGCATCATCATCGAGAGTCTATTGGCCTTTTTTAATTATGGGCTGGCTGTGGAAAGTGAAGTGGCTTGGTTGGTTAAGGGTGATACTAGACCCTACTAGCAGTGAGTGACTACCTCGAAAAATGCTGGCAGGGAAACCACAGGCACCCTTTGAAGCCTTTGGAGCAATGACGCTTCCACTCAGACCATTGTCTGATTGAAATTTCATTCACGTGGCTGCCAGTGGAACCTGAGAGTGTCAGGAATGTGAAAGAGCATTTTTCATGATGTGGTGTGGTCTGTGTGGCTGGAGGGAGAGAAATCAGAGTCAAAGTGGGGAGGTTTGAGTGAAGGAAAGGGGACAGATTTATGAAAGGCATCTGTGAATTCTGTACACAAGCTATGAGGGGAAAGTGTAGATGGAAGAAATAGTAAGGCAGAGGAAGGGAAAATGGACCACGGAAAGAATAGGTAATCCTTGAAGAAAAGCTCCTAACAAGTCTTGACGTTTCAATCCTAGTGCCTTTCCCCTCAGAATTTCAAATGTCTGGTGGTCTTCAGCACCCAGTTGCTGGAGAGCTGCAAAGAAACCTGGTGACCTTTGTTGGGAAAAGGAGCTTTAGATATTGGAGAAGTAGAGATGATTTAAAGGAGTTCTGTGGCTGGTCTTGGGAATAGTATTTTTGTCTTCTCCAATTGTCTCTTTTGCTGCCTGTGTAATAGAAAGGAATCCAGTTCTGAATACACCAGGGGCTCCATATAACTTTGCTTTCCTGAATATATAAAGCAACACAGGTGCTGCTGCTTGACTGGTTTCTGGTGATTCCCAAAGCCAGAGGCACTGGCCACCCACCAATAGTTTGGAGTAATATCCTACACTTTTCACTGTAGAATTTGTATTCCAGTAAAAAGGCAATGAAACATGTTCCCTGATAAATATCTTCAAATAACAGAAGTGTCTAAGCATCAGGAAGAAGCACTTATGTAGGACAACCAGGATGAAATTGAGCTTAATAAAAATATTTGATTGTGAGATCAAGATAATTCAGTAATCTTGTCAAAACTAGTCTCGTTGTGCTGGGTTCTGTACAAAACATGGTAGGAAGTGACCCACAGCATAAAGATCTACAGTTTTAAGTGTCAAAGGAAGTATAATTTCCTGTGGAAAACTGAAGCACAGAAAGAGTAATTCAACTGCAATCACACAGGCAATTTCTGGCAGGGTTGGGACTACCCAGTCTGCTCCCTCTCCTGTCTGAGGCTGAAGCTACCCTTTCAGAGCTTGAAAATCCACCTGGTAAAGGCACGGGAAGGGCTGTGGTGTGATAAGTTGTGTACTCCTGGAAGATAGGCAATGTCCATGGTTGCTGGTCCTATCCCCCACCCATCGGGAAGAGAAGCCCGGGGTGGATCAGTGGGATGCGGGAGCTCAGCGCTGTGAGCAGACACAAAGGGCTCACGGAGCGTGCACGATCGCCTCATGCAGCCACAGAGCAGTCATTTGTTAAAAAGGTGCCAAGTGTGGAAACGTGACCGGTGCTGGGTCAGTGGGCCAGTGGGAAGCCTCCGCTTGTTTATTTTTGGATTCGCCATCCCAGCAGGATCCTGCTGGACTGAGATTCTTAGGGGAGCCATTCCCAACCTAAAGCCTGTCCCAAGCCACCAAATTAATGAGTGCCATGGCTGTCATGCACAGCAAGGACGTGGCTGGACTGGAAGAAAAGAGGAGCAGCGCTCTCAGATGAAGATGTGTGGGCAGCAGGCCTGTCACAGCAACAGAGTGCTGAGTGCTCTAGAGACTGATATGCCCCGTTAATTCAATTAATTGCTTCTTCAGCTTGGTTGAGAGATCAGCCTGTGAAGTACAAATATCTCAAGCCAAACAATTTTCTTCCTTGTCTGCTATGGCTAAAGTGTTCTACGCATGGTTGTCTGTCAAGTGTTCAGCTGCAGCACCTGCATTTTGATGTTCCCAGGTGATTTTCTCCAGGCTTCACAGGACAGCTATTCTACATTTCACTTTCCTTTGGGTCAGTAAAGAAAATATATTCCTTGCGTACTTGCGTTATGTTCAGTTGGGGGTATATTTATGACTGGGTACAGGTCAAACTGGTATTTAGAGACTGTGATAATGCTGGAAAACAGTGTGGCAGCGTGTTGGCCCAAGCATCCCTTGCAATGCTTTGCCCCTGGCCAGTCATCCTGCAGCTCCATGCAGCAGGACCCTATTCCATCCCATCTGCATGCAGGGGAGACTTTGAACAGCCCGAATTTTCCCCTTGGCTGAAGGCCCTGTGCAAGATCCACACACTGATTAAGTTCTTTATGCATTATCTTTTACCAGAATAGTTAAATAATTAAGACAGCCTGCTGGCCAATATACTGATAAATGAATTACTTGGGCTTCCATTGGTTGCTATTCATGGGACCATGTGGGTTGTTGTTTGCAAGTATTTAAACAGCTCCAGCTACAGGTGGAACTGGTGGAGTAATGGTGGGATGGTACTTTTTGGGAGAGTTGGGTTTTGACCTGGCGGGCAACCCCCGGCTCTCTCCCTGAGGAGGGATTTGTGGCTCGGGGCTTGGGTTGTATTTGCAGGGTGCCTGGGCCTGAGACAAAACCAACAAGCAGCTCTAGGACACCTGCTTGACCTGTACCGCTTTGATTTAAGGAAATTAAACTCTACCCCATAGAGAAAGAGCTGAAATCCTGCTGCTTTTGGGAATGTTATTTCAATGTACTTGTTCAGTGAGTTGGCCTGGTAGTTTACAATTCAGAAACCCCGGAGCATTTGTGAATTGTGAGGGAAGTACACTATTCATTATCTGCTGTCAGGCATTCATCATGCCAGCGTAAGCTTCAATCCTCTCATCAGGATGCAGAACATTACTTATGACCAGTCACAGGCCATGAATAATGGCTTAACGAAATGAACAGTTCTCTAGCAATTCAGACCCAGGTTTGTTAATCAAAACTATTCAGAGCCATATTCTGGCACCCCCTCAAACACTCTGAATAACACCTACCCCCAGTGCACCCTCTTTGGTTTTAATTGCATTTATAGTTTAGCAAACTTTTTTTTTTTTTTTTTTTAATCTGGCTGACCTCACCCAACAGGCTCACGGAAAAAGCTGAAGTTTGCCTGCGCCAAAGTAAGTAGTTCTTGTCTCATTTTGCATTAGCACTTGCTGTAGAAAACCACTTTGGCAGTGATGATGAATCTGCATGTCTTTTCCAGATGGGATTTCCACGCTGGTCAGCAGCTAAGCGCTGCCTGAAGCTAAGCCCTGACTTAAACATACCTTTTATTCTTTATGTGGGGGAAGTAAGTCGAGTGACATATTCTTTATGGGACCTCATGCACGGCAGTGAAATGGCATGGCCACATCCATCCATGTGTAGGATTAGGCCCTGCTCTGGTTGGTGTTTCACACCAGCAGCAGTTCTCTCCTGTATATTGCCAAACATACTTTGGGCTGCTGGAAAGTGGAATATAGCAGTGTGTTTGCAACCCAGTCCCCAAGTATTCCTCTACAAATGTTCCAAGCAGCTGGTAGCTCAAACTCTTTCCCCCAGTCGTAGGAGGCGTCTTAATTTTTTTGGTATTCTGGACTGTGCCAAGGAAGATGGTACTTCATTTGCAGAACCGGGGATTGATGAAGTTGGAACATTTTTTACATGGGAAGATAGTGATGGGGCAAGGGGAAGTGGTTTTAAACTAAAAGAGAAGAGGTTTAGATTAAATATTAGGAAGAAATTCTTCCCTGTGAGGGAGGTGAGGCCCTGGCACAGGTTGCCCAGAGGAGCTGTGGCTGCCCCTGGATCCCTGGAAGTGTCCAAGGCCAGGTTGGATGGGGCTCGGAGCAACCTGGGACAGTGGAAGGTGTCCCTGCCATGGCAGGGGGTTGGAATGAGATGATCTTTAAGATCCCTTCCCACCCAAACCATTCTATGATTCTATAACTCTATGATTTCATTAATGGGCAGTTGATGTAAGGTAAAGCTCTAGAAATATTCAACTAAGTCTTGTATCCCTGATAATCTCTTGGCACTGTAAATCACATCCTTGGCTGTCACTGCACGTATCAGGTAAGACCCCCAGGAGTGGTTCCCCAGTGCTGTTTTGGTATGGGACTACCATCAGATGTGGAGGTGTTAGGATATGTCCAGGCTCCTGGATGCATTCCTACTCCTCTAATATTCTTGGGATGAAACTCCCCATGAGACTCTCAGGGATGTAGTTACCAACTTCCACTGTGGTCAGATTCCTCTATGTGTTCCAACAGAGCTCTTTATTTTATTTTACATATTCATTTTTAAAATAGTTTTCAGGGCATAATCTTCCATAACCAGTTCTTCTTCCTTGGAATCATATTCTGAGAAACAGCCACAGCAGTTTCACCCCTGGAATGTATTTCCCCATATGATTAAATGTTGGTCCCTTTGTGTGGGTGAATCAGGGTTCAAAATGAGGAAGAAAAAACCCTCTGGATCCATGTCAGAGGATCTCTCTATCAGCAACGTCTGGTGCAGGGGAGGAAGAGCTTGCTCTGGGATTTTTTTCCACCAGATTACATTTTGATGCACTAGCTGCAAGGAGTGGGAAGGGAAGGAGCAGGGAAAAGAGGGAGAAAAAAGAAAAGGCTCTCATCCAGAGAAAAACCAGGAGTGCTTATCTCTCCCTCTCCCTCCTCTGCCTTGCATTCACTGCTGTCAGCTCTTCATCATCTCCTTCTGCCCTCAGGGGTATAAATGTAGGCATTTGTGGGGGAATAACCCAATACAGGGTTTTGTGTCCTCTTGGAAGTTTCTCAGAAAATTTTCATTTTGGCCATTTCTTTTCTTCAGGCATTGTACGTTCTTTATTTGATAAAACAGAGGAAAAATGCAACCCAAACAACATTTCAGCTTCTCCAGCAAAGTTTCTATTTTGATTTATTGAAAACTTCTCCAACCAGTTATTTATATTTTATCTGTGAAAGACTCAAAAAATTTCATCCGAAACAGATATTTCCATGGAAACGTCCATCTTTGATGAGATGTCGTTCCTCAGATGTTTCAGCTGAAGAATTTTGTCAGTTCTGGCAGAAAAAAAAAGAGCAGGGGACAGAACAAAGACCAAGCTCCCAGGAAAACATGCAATGCTTCAAGTTAATGGGCTAAAATGTCAGCTGGTAAACTGCCATAAAGCCAGAGAAGTCAACCAGTCGACCCGAGTCAATGGAGCTATGCTAATTTACACAGAGGATCTGGCCTTAGATTTTAATAGAACCAGCCTAGCAAGCTGTTTCTCCGCTTACCCATCCTCCTCCCTTTTTAATAAGCTCTCAGTCATACTTGGCCTATCCTTTAATAATTCACCCTTCTCTCTTCACGATCCCTCTTCCCTCTCTGGAGATAATGGGATGGGATTTTCTGCTTGCAGCCCTCACAGAAATATCATAGACGGGTTAAACTCTTCACAGCTGGCTACTGCCTTCTAACATATCCCTCGTGCCTCTTCCTGGTCTCTGATATCCATCTTCTCTTTGGTCTTTACTTAGCCAGCGCCAACTGACTTCAGTGCAATTTGCCATATATTACGATGCAGCGCATTGTGCTGTAATCTATAGATCCCAGGATATTGAAGTATTAAGCTCACAGAGCAATCAATTACTTTAATGGGAGTTGTGTGCATCTGGCTGCGATTCTGGAAAACAGATCTATGAGATAGCTCCAGGACACAATCCAGCCTCTGGACCAAGAGGCTCTTCTACTGCAGAAGTTTTTCTAGCTCGAGGCCAAACACAATTGGCAAGACGCACATTATGGGTTTTTTTGTTGTCCTGTGTAACTACAGTATGAATGACTGTGTGTAACTGCTCCTTCCTATGTAACATGTAGCTGTGTTAAACAAATACTTGATGATAACCAGTTACAGAGTTGCAAGTTTCTTACCCTGTTCCCTTAAATTTTTTAAGGCCCACCAGACTACTTTTCTGAATCTAGTTCTAGTTTCTTGGTGACCATGTTCTTCCCTCTTGACTACTTTGGTTAAACACAACAGAGAAGTGTTGATGCGGAAACACTTCCTTGCAGACCTTAAGAGGCTCATGCATCTTGAAAGATCCTCACTGAAATAGGAGTGACACCTGATTGTCTCCCATAGAAGTAAACAGTTCTGAGTCCCCAGAGAATGTGAGCCCCTATTTTCAGTGAAATATTTCAAATACTTCTGGTATTTGTACCTGCTCTTGTTCACGTGGAGGAGTGAAGATACCATGCAGAGTCTGAGATGTGTCTTGTGTTGATTTCTCAGATGCCCAGAGCATGGAGCAGACCTTCTGCACACCTTTTCCCAGAGCAGCTGAGATGATGTTCGATTGCCCCAGATACAGAGCTGGTAACTGTGTCTTCCAGAGAAATAAAAAGTAATGTATGAGAATGGTTCCTTTACTGAAGCCCTGTGGACTTTACATTGATTAAATCAGTGTTTTGGAACAGCAGAAGTGTGATTGATGTCATTCGAATTTCAGCTCAGCATCTTGATTGGCATTTTTGTGTAATGACTTTTCCTTATTTGTTGAATTTAATTGATGGTTGTTACATTTATTTCCAAAGAACGTTGCTTTAATTAAAAAAAAAATCTCTGCTCTACGGAAATTAATATTCCCCACCTATATGGCACAAAAGGGTGTGTGGCGAACATAGAGAATAATTAGTAGCTGTAGGAGGAGAACTTATGAGATGATGATTATGAATATGTAATAGAGGAAATAGACTACAAGGAAATTAAACCAATAAATTTATGAGTGAATAATTGACCTCTGAGTAAATATGAGCATTCTCTCAACAGCCACTTGACGTGTTGTTAACCACTCAGTATGTCAGAACATTAACCGCCCTTTTAACCAACCAGTTCTTTGCTGTTGGCAGCGACTCGCTCTCCGGAGTTGCCTTCCTGTCTTGCAGGGTGATTGCTTGCTGTGTGCACGGTGCCATAAACACACGTGGTGCCAAAGCTTTGGGGTAGGTGGGAGAAGGGCCACGATCTGTCACGTATGTGTAAATTGACCCTTAGCCAAAGGAAATGTTTGCAGGGAATAATTAAATCTGCTGCAAAATTACGGTGTTCAAAATTAGAGCAAAATTTTATCACTTACCTTCATTTACAAAATGAAGTCAGGTCTTTCCTGGAGGCATCAGCCCAAAAGCTGAGATTTTCAGAATTGATGGTGAAGTTTCTGAAGTTGATTTTCAAAATCTTCAAAATTTCCATTTTCCCTTAGATGTGGTGACAAATTAGGAATTGTGACTTTAAAGAGTGTAGGCTAGAGATGTCATCTTGTTCCCAAGAAAGTCCCAATATCCTCCAAATGAGAGGCCTGACAGACGTGAGCAGATGCATTAGAGAAATGGATCTGATGATGTTTGTATTCGAGAGAGAGTTCCCAAGAAACACAGAGCATCCATAAGTAAGGGCTAGGCTTCAAACCTGAATTGTGAGATGTAGTAAGTGGTGTCACAACTCCCTGAAGAAAGACTAGCTTTGAGGATTCAGAAATCATAATGATAAAATATAATATGGTGAAATTTGTTCATTGAGAAACTTCTGTATTAGATTGGTCCCTGGGGAATGAGGTATAATGGATGTATATTGAGGATAAAGACTGTTTTCATTCCAGAGAGACAAGCTATTCCATCTGATTAGGGACCAAATAAATTGTGAAATTACTGCCAGTTTTACACCAAATAAATTGATTACAAAGGTGTGACATCAGTGGAGCTTTGCATTTCCTACTCCTTCCTACTAGCTGGTTAGCGCACCAAACATTTTTTACATCCTAGAATAGAGGGCAAATAGTTATCTAGAAAATGTAATGATCAACTCCAATATGTGACTGATTGAATCAGGAGGATGGTGTGAAAGATGAGGTTCACTTGCTGGCCTTGGCCTCTTTGTTTGGCAAAGAGAGATAAGAAGACAAAGCTCAGTTTTATCAGAAGTTAACAAATGACTAAGTAGACAAGAATCTCAAGTCAGTTCTTTATTTTCTGTGATCCAAGTAATTAATGGACTATGTTTGGATGTGGTAAAAGATCAAACATAATAAATCGGTTATCACCCCATTCATCTTTGCTGGAACGTGGGTGATGTTGGGAGGTGCTGTCTGTATCAGGGAAGAACCAGGCAGAGGCCTTGGGTTGGAAGGGAGGTGGGCACCGAGTTCTTTCTCCTCCTTGGAAAGTCCTCTTCTCCAAAGCTGTAGTCTACGTGAGCCCATACTCACAGTCTCAATTCCCACCCTTGTCTGCCTTGCTGAAAGTCAACAAGTTTGGGGAGTTAAGTTTATGAGCCATAGGAGTGAAATCAGGAGCTTATCCCAAAGGAAAGAGGTGGATGCGCTCCTCTTCAGCACAGCCTTCATCAGCAGTAAACGCTTCTCTTTCTTTCTGAGGAAAGGAGAACAACTTGTAAGATAAAAGTAAGTAGTCCAGGAAAAAAGAGATCCAGTATAGTTTTCTGTTATATACTGATGAGAAGGTTTTAAAGTATACATCTACAATAGTGAAACAGTTTTGAGCTCCTAGAATTAGCTTTCTATTGTTAGAATTATCCCTGGCACGATTTTTGGCCCAGGCTAGCTAGACCTGTCCCAAACAGTCTCCACCTGGTGTTTGGAAGTTCACATGGTTGAGGGATCTTTCCCCATGGGCAGTCTGGATGGAGTCACCCTTTTCTGGAGGCTGGAGGACTTTGACACAGCTGGACTGTGGCAATTGGCTTCTGGACCATAGAATGTCTCCTGGTCAAATTTAGTCCACTCCAAGAGGAAGCCAAAACAGACATTCAGGGGAGATCCTTCCTCAGTTTCCTCTTCAGCTAAGAACAGCTGGGACAAGATGTAAGAGGGAGAGGGAAGATGGGAGATTTCTTACACAAAGCATCCACATTAAAAATGACAGCATTGGAAGATCTGACAGCACTTGAATTGCAGTTTAGTACTTTCTGGAGCATTCTGCTTTTTTTAGAGTGTTTGTGGAAAATACAAGGCACGATGGAGAGTCAGGATACAGGAATCGAGGGTATATTTTGAGCCTCTGTGGTTGTGCCCTGTTTCAAAACAAACAAACAGCAGCAAAGTCTTAAAGGTCAAGTTCAAGCTGGGGGCTTGAACTTGAGAGGCAAAAGGAGGGAGCAGCAGTGCAGACTCCAAGAAAACATTTCTATGCACCTCTTTTAACAGGTAAAGACATATTGGTCTGGCTAGGTGAACAAGCTCTTTAGAGATGAGGACAGGGTTGTGCAGAGCTAGAAATCTGATGCTGGATGAGTTTGATTCGGAAGCTCCTGAGAAGGGACTTCTGCCAAGATGAATCTGGCTGTACGGGCAGGGGAAGTTAGAAACTAAGTGGGTACCGAAATCAAAAGATGCAAAGAGATTATCCATAGGAAGAGATTGGAAGAAGTACGGGTTAGCCTTGTTGAACCAAGATTAACAGTTTCTAAGTTGTTAGATACTGTCTTAAATGTTCTGCATCCTAAAGCAGTGTTAAACATAGTGGGCTCATTTCACTTTTACTGACACAAATGAGAAATAAACCTCTCCACTCACTTGAGCTTCTACTGCATGCAAGATCAAAATCAGAGCCAGAGGCACTTGGAGTCTGAAAGAAATGTTTTTGTTTTTGATGTCTATTTTTGCTGCCTCTATTTAGAGCAAACATAGCCAGGGCTGCAAGTGAATACAGTGTCTCTGAAGAGGTGAGTTATTCCCAGCCAATCTGTAGTGGCAGAATGTGGTACCTTATGGGTTTGAAATAGACCATCCTCATTAACTACATGTTGGGCCAAACCCCATTAATTTCTACAGCTCCTCAGGGCTGAATTTAGCCCATTAGAACAAAGTGATAATATCATTGGAAGCTATTTTTGTGCCCTGTGCTGCAAGTTGGATACTATGAAACAGCATAAACTAGCTAAAACCAAGATGTTTTAGGCTTTGGGGCATTAAGCAGTTTCTTAGTATTTATCCATGCTTTTCTCAAGGGTTCCAAACAGTACTAATTAGTGTACATAAATGATGGCTGAAATTCAGGGAGAATTTCAGCAGCAGGTGTGTTGGGGGTACTTGTGGTGTCTTCAGAGCCAGGTCTGAAGGGCTTTGAATTGAGCTGTGGGATGTGGTGGGATGTGGGGCAGTGATCGGTGGGACTTTGAGTTGTGATTGTGGGAGGCCAGTGACATGGAGTGAAGCAAAAATAGGCAGGACTCCAGGCAAGGTTCCTACTGAAGTCTCTATCGTGGACCACCTAAGGCTGTCACATTGTGTGTTGACCCACGCCTGTTTTAACTTAGAACAGGAGAGATTTAAACAAAATGTTAGGAAGAAATTCTTCCCTGTGAGGGTGGTGAGGTACTGGCACAGAGAAGTTGTGAATTCCCCATCCCAGAAAGTGTTCGAGGCCAGGTTGGACGAGGCTTTGAGCAATCTGGCCTGATGGAAGTTGTCCCTGCCCGTGGCAAGGATCTTGGGATTAGATGGTCTTTATAGCCCCTTCTAGCCCAAACCGTTCTGATTCCAAAACAGATGGCCAGACCCCTTCCCAAAAGGGGCACTGAGCAGCTGGGAAGCAGTTGATAAACCTGGTCTATGTGCTAATTCTTGAGCCTTGCCCTCAATCTGTCATTCCATTGGTCGCTTATCTTGTGGCTTTTGATCATCTTAAGTTTCTTCTACATGTCTCGTGAGCTCAGGAGAACCAGTCACTGCTGGAGTTTAGCAACACAAATAGGACTCAACAAACTTGTCCCAAAGTGTTCCCAGCTCACTGTCCCTTCCTCCTGCTGAGGTGGAGCAGGTGAAGGTGGATGCCCTGCCGACATGTGACAGTTTGTTGTTACCGGGTGCTCTTCTCCTGTGTTGTTATCCCCGTGGCAACGCCAGCGATGATTCGCCACCTCCTCCTGCCTGACGCACGGCCGAGCCGTGCTGTGCTGGCGTTAGCTGGCTGTACACCTGCTGGATAATTGCGCTCTCGCTCGCTTCAAGATCGGGCATGTGAGCTTCAGCCGGGCTGGGAACAGCTCCACTGGAGCAAAAAATCCGGTTAAAGGGAGAAGCAGAGAGGGCGGTGAGCTGCTGAGTCATTCCCCAGCCCTCCTCGGATAGCCTGACACCAATGCAGAGGATCAAAGGTGAGGCGACCTTGTGCATCGGAGGTGAGGCAAAGTCCTCCGCAGGGGCTGGAATGTGCATTAGCTCTGGAATGCAGACAGGCAAACACTGCCTCTATTAGCAGCTTTAGGCACAGGTCTAAGATCATCTGTTTAAGGGGAAAAAGCCCCACATGTATCCAAACCCCCGGGAAATCAGTGGAAAGACTCCCACCAACTGTGACTCAGGTGCTCAGAGAGAATATTCTTGGATCTGTTCTTCTAACCAGAGCTGTGGTTAGTCTGGATGATGCTTGGTTTTGGTCCACTCTGTTTTGAAGCTGGGTGAAGCTCTTGGAAAGCCTCAAAACCTCTCTTTAATTTGCTAAATAGGAAACTTTCATCTCATCTTGTAATTTCACAGTTCTCATTATGATCTCCAAAGAAACATTAAAATGGGTTGTGTTTTAAAGATTATTGTTTCTCATCCCCTCTCCAGCCCACTCTGTTTATTTCAGTGGACTAAATATCAATATTGTTATTTCTGAGTGTGAATCCCTGGTTCTGTCCTTGCTGATTTCTATATCCCCTTCTGGCCTTGGTAATTAAACTGAGCAAGCTTTTGGCTACTCTTAGAGGATTTTCTGGCAAGGCTTGTTTCACTGCCTTTTCACCTGGATCCAAAGCAACAAAGAGCCCAGTGCTGTTTGCCACCTCTTCTCCATTTCTCTGGAAACTGTAGGACAGAGAACACAAAGGTGTTGGCCAAGATGAAAGAAGGACTCCTGTTGTCTGGTTAGATCCCTTGTTTAGTTTTGGGCTCACAGGTGCTGCTACAAGGTAAGACTCATCTCTTCTAACTTCAGACATCTGCAACGTGGACATTTACTTCTGAATAGTCATCCTGGACTCCCTTTACAGTCCAGCAATGTACCTCATCCTAAAGCAGACATTTGCAACACGTACCCTGTTGGGTTATGCCCTTAAAACCCCTGGTTGTCTTCCTGGGCTCTAGGGGGGTCTAGCAAATAAGCTCAGAGACGGACATCTACAGCTGAGGTATTCACATTTGGTTAGAGAGCCTCAGATTCACAGTCTAGTTTTTACTGGATCTCAGGATTTTAAAATCAAACCTCGGTTCAGTCTCTTTTCCCTTCAGTAAATCACCTTTGGAGATGGATTTGCCCTCTTTCAAAGATACGATGTGAACTTAGTCCCTAAAAGTTCTGCACATACGGCCCTTTGCAGAAGTCACGCTTTCACAGGTTTCTTGCCCTGGGGCATACCTGTCTTTCAAACCATCCTCTAGGAGGTATTTTTAACAGAGGAATATAAATGGGATGGTTGAGCTTCTTTCCATCATTGCTTGGGACACCACCACTGACCAGTACATCCATGAACAAAGAAGCCACCGGGGCAGAAAGCCCAGATGGACCTCCACATCCCTAAAGGTACCCTGTAAGTGGGACTTATGACCAGGGCATGTAGTATTAGGACAAGAGGAATAAGCCTAAACTGGCAGAAGTCAAGTTTAGATGAGGTACGAGGAAGAAATTCTTCTCTCTGAGGGTGGTGAGGCCCTGGCACAGGTTGCCCAGAGAAGCTGTGGATGCCCCATCCCTGGAAGTGTCCAAGGCCAGGATGGACAGGGCTTGGAGCATCCTAGGATAGTGGAAGGTGTCCCTGTCCATGGCAGGGGGTTGGAATGAGATGATCCTTAAAGTCCCTTCCAACCCAAACCATTTCATGATTCTGGGATGTCCTCATGAGTGAATGTACTTGCAGAACAAGAGGACAGCATCCGGATCATGCCTCATAACACACTGTGGCATCCCTAGGATGAAAGAAGCTGCATCAACCTAAGCTATCTCCATTGATTGCAGATGACAGGGAAAGGGAAATGCGTGATTTAAAGCAGTGCCAGCTCTGGTTTAGCAGCAGATAAGCAGCGCTGGGGCTGTTGGTCAAACAGTGCTGCTCACTCCTCACAGCTCCTGCTCAGATGAAATGCAAGGGAAGGATATTTTTTCTATCAATGCCACGGAGATCTGAGTGTTCCTGTATGTCTTTCCTACAGAGATAAAGACATGGACACTGCTGACATGTTACATTCCCCTTATCTGGGGTGATTGTGCAATCCCACTAGTGTAAATCTCCTGCTTCCTAGCGTGATGCAAGCAAGCTCTGCCTCTGCAAAGATTGGGGGCAGTTTGGCATAGCCCTGCCCCCCACAAAGCAAGAGGTGCGACTTGTCAGCAGGAAAATCATGGAAGCAATCCTGCAGAAGGTGACAAAAGGTTGGAAGTTAGTGCAGGGGCTTTCCAAGAAAGGCCCATGCAGTCTCCACAGCAATTCCTCCTCTCGTTGTGTGTCTTATGTAAGGTAACAAGAGACTGACTTGTTCAGCTGGGCAGCCTCCCGAAGTTCTGGGCAGGGCTGTCACGCTGCAGGCTGCTGCTACATGAGCCATCTTTGGAAACAGAGGCCCATCAGGAGAGCTTCCAAATGGTGTATTTCCAGGTCCTGCTGACCTGAGGACTTTGGGAATGATTTTTCACCTCATGCCACTTCAGGGGAATAAATCAGTGACAAAGCACTGCTTTGGATGCCCCATGTTAGCAGGGACACGAGGCTGGCAGGCAGGAGATGGGATCTGTGTGAGACCCGTGTCCTTCTAGAGAGGCAACCAGAAGCCAGATGAGATACACCAGGGCATCCCAAAGGGCTTGAAATGCCTGTATTTAGGCACCTGTCTTCCTTCCTGCACATCTACACCCTCTGTCTCCATCAGAGCTGGGCTGTTTTTGCAGCAGTGACATAAGTTCTTTCAAGGTGGGGTTTAGCCAAACTGTTTTAGACACCTACTTCAGTGAGTTGTTCCCTAGACACCACGGGCTGTCATAACTAGATTTCTGTGACTGTGAAGGGAACTCAAATTTAGACATTTACATGCAATCAGCCAAACTCCATCCCAGATCTGGTCTGTCTCACACTGACATTAACTTAATACCAAGAAAATAGCAATCCACGGACCTGATTTTGCTTGTAATTACAGCAGTGTTGACGAGATTAGGTACAGAACCGCCACTTGGCAGTTGTCCCCCAAAGTAAGCTCTGACAGATCTTCATTATGGTAATGTTTTCATGGCTCCTTTTGTAAAAACAAGAGTTTCAGTTAAGAGTTATTTGTTTGGATTCAAGCCAACTGCAAGCGGCTTCAGTTTTCACAGGGTGTCCCACGACGCTTTCAATTACAACGAGGTGAGTAAGAGATGTTTTGGTTTGCTGGCGATGCTGAAAGATAATTGCACACGTCTATATTGTTCCTGATCTAATAAAAAAGTTTCATTCCATTCCAGAGAAAACATTTCAGTTCACTCTTTAAGGATTTTTCACGTTAAGAAGAAAAACAGAGTGAAAGGAAATCTCTGAACAAAGGCACATTTCATAGTGAAATCCATCTCAAGCAACTTATGTTTTTTAACTCTAAATTAATTCACTTGGCAAAACGGACAGAAATTCACAGTGTTGCTGCTTTCTTTCACCAGAAAAAGCATTTATCCCCCCCCCTAAAACACGCCCACGCTGTTGCAGCTGCAGTGCTCTAAAATCCATGGGGCTTTGGACCCTTGCTGGCAGGGCTGGGGGGCCTGGGATGATCCCTGCAGGTTTTTGACAGCAGGCTGACAAAGGGCCCTTGGATGCCTTCCCCCCATGATACTTCCACAAGGTAAATGTTCCTGGTATTATGTGCAACACAGTCATATGTCACAGCAAATGCCAGGTACAATAAGACCCAGACAGCGAAACAGTATAAATAGATGAGGGAATTCCTGGCATTAGTTCTGGAGCAGTTTGGGACTGGAATAAGGAAAAAAATACAATTTTTCATAAAGGGAAGTTTCCTGTAAGTAAAAGAAAATCTCCCCCAGTTCTCCCCTCCCTTCTTTCTCCAGATTGCACTTTTCCACCAGGTAGAATCTGACTGTTCCAAAGTGAGTTGAACCAGAATTTCATTTTGCTGAACTGGCCTGATTTGGGATGCAAACCACCTCTGAAAGGCTGAAATTTCCCATGGGAGTGGAAATTTTCTGAATTTTGCTCATCTCTGGTTACAGCTTGCACAGAAATGGCCTAAAGCAAACAAACAGCCCTCTCCTGGAGCAGCTAGCAGAGAAGCCTGGTAAGTAGGTTAATTCGGATGGGGTTCCCGGGTGGCAGCTCCTCATCCTCTCTGCTGCCCGGGGAAGCCTGTGCAGTGATCAGCTCTTGCAGAGAGGGCAGTGACAGGCCTCCCTTCAAGGCAAAAATAAACTTCCACATTTATAAACTCAGAGATCCTTCCCTACAGGAGCCTTTCTCACCCCAGGGCAGGCTGGTGTGGCCTGACACATCTCCACTGGCCTCAACAGAGCACCCCAGAAAAAGGATCACCTCATTCTAGATGTGAAAATATTCCATTTTAGAACAAAGCCAAGTCCTCAAAGGATTTTTTGGTAGGCTCTACAAAGCAGCTGATAGCCCAGATGGGAATTCATAGCTGCGGTTGGTTGCTGAGAGCCTGCCAGCTGGTGATGCATCCCCGTTGGTGAGGTATCAGCATGTTATTGGTGAGGATCAGCAAACGTGCCAAGGCTGGGAGCCTGGGGGGATGAGAGATGGACACGTGTGAGAGGCTCTGGATGGAGACAGCTGGCTCCTTCTCACTGCCTCTGCCTCCATAATACGAATGCAAGGAGACATCAGCCTCCAGAGCTGCTGAGAGGCTGGGGCAGGACAGCCTTGGGGCAGCTGGTGGGGAGAGCTGGGCCCCAGGTGCAGTGCTGGAAGGTTTCTACCCATATGTACAGGGCATGGGATGCAGCAAAGACAGATGTGCCCTCTGAGCACTGCAGTGTGGTCCTGAAGTGTTCATGGCTTGCCATGCCAAGCTTCAGCCTTCCTGCAGCCTTTACTTTACTTCTCATCTGGGGAGAGAAAAGTGCCCTGCAAACAATTAACACTCAAAATCCCCCAGTGAACTAGGGAAGAATTATTTCCTCATTTTTACCTGTCTGGAAAATGACACAGAAATTAATTGACTTCTTCAAGGTCACTCAAAGAGTCAGTGGGAGATTTGAAAATGGGACCCAGGAGTCCTGACTGCCGGTCTTTTCTATCCGCTAGATACCTAACTTCAATTGCTAGAGAACCTGCTCTTAGGCTTTACGATTTTGATTAAAGATTCAAAAAATATTGAAGCTTTAAAGGAAAAATAATTCACTACAACTTTACCAAGTGATGTGTGACTGGGCACAGCCCCTCTGGGAGTACAGGCACTGTTTAAGAAGAGCTGCTCTGCTCGATGCTCTGCATACACAAGAGGTCCCAGGCTTGATGCCAACAGACACAGGCACAGGTCTGGCTCCTGCCACCACAGGCAGCTCAGGTGGCTGCTGGGGCTCTGCTTGTCCACATCCAGAAGATGAGGTCCTGAACTGAAGCAGCAGCAAGCTGTGTGTCTACACCTTACGCTGGGCTTTAGTTGTGTTTCGTGCTCAAAAGCGATTTAGCTGCTAAAGATGAGCAACCAGGGCTTTGAGAGTAAAACGTGGAGCTCAGTGGGTGCATGTCCTGCTCTGAGTGCAGAAGCAGAGCAGTGAGCTGGCTCCTGGCTTAAAATCATCCTGTGAGGGCAGAAAGCACCTTCCACCAGGCTCCTCATCCGCTTCCCTGGGCTCCCACCCCACGGCCCTGTGCTCCCTCAATGCTCACCTCATTTCTTCTCCCACCAGTGCACAGAGACCCCCTCCCAGCACCCCCACTGCTCTATCCTTTGGGGCAGCCCAGCCCCGCAGGTGCCCCATAGCAGGGACAATGAGGGGAGTGCAACCAGCCCCTTCATTTGCTCTTGCCCGCTCTGACCTCCCTGGAATCACCACTTCCAACCCCTCCATCACCACAAACACGACCTGTCCCAACAGCTGGTCCAGCAGCCTGACTCACTGTTACCCTCTAGTGCTGGACCAGCTGGGAGACAGGCATCTCCCTGGAGAATTCAGTGCTCCAGGCAGCACTGGGTTGTCCTCTTCACTCCCAGACACCCAAAATTCAAGTCCTGGCCCCAGTGACTCAGTGTAGGGTGCTGACTTTCATCCCCTGCATGGTTTGCTGAGCCACTTTCTCTGCTCTTACATCCCAGACGGGCAGATTTGTCACCCAGCTGTTGGTAGCTTGGACGAGCCTTTTGGTTCATTTGATTATGTGCCTGCTGTAGGTTTTGTCTTCCTTCCTTTTTATTTAAGGCTCTCCCTGTCATCTCGGGTTTTGTTCTCCAGACCTCGTTTGCTGTGGTTTTAGTGGAGGGACCAGTAGCAGGTTTGTCCACGGAGAGGCTGACGGTGAAACGCCTGCCAGGAACAATTAGGGAAAACTTGTTCTGTTGGAAACTCCTATTTTTATAGGGAAAGCACTGTTGGTGAGAGGGACCAGAGTTTGCTCCCAGTCTGCATCAGTAAGAGCTCAGACTCAGGAAGATGGTGAAAATGCTGAAGCCCTCTTCTCCTTTCCCTGCATTTGGTGAGAATATTGCCATTCATTTTCAAGGAACCAGGATTTTCCCTCCCTCCTGGGAACGGAGGGGTTGAACATCTTTAGAGCAGCCTTTGTAGACAGGGCTGAAGAAAGCCTGTGGGGCTGGGAACAGAGTGCTGGGAACTGGCCAGGGTGCAGTGAGGAGCTTGAAAGGGGGATGGCTTTCCTGGGGAGAGTGGAGAAAAAGAATCCCTTGCAGCAACAGCAGAGCTCTGACCCTCCTCCCTCTCTGCTTCCAGGGGAAGAGGGTTATCATTTTTCCCTAGCAGGATTTGTCAGTGTTGGGCAGCCAAATTAGAAGCCTTCTTGCCCTAACCAGGCCACAGCCCTGAATGCCAGTGATTCACCACTGGAAATACTGGTAAAGCTACTTTCCTTTTCACGGTTTTCCGTTTCTTTTCTTTCTTAATGAGTGCCGCCAATTCCTTATTTCACACATGCCAACATGGATTATAACTTGCTCCTCTGAAAAGAGGCCAACAGTCACATTGGCCACGGGCTCGACGCTGTGTAATCAAGAGCTTTCTCTGGCTCCTGACACATTTGGACCTGTTTTTCTGATAAGCTGAGCTTGTTTATGGCCATGCATGAAACGCAGCTTGTGGTTTTCTGTCCTAGTGCGTCTTGTTTGACTGTATTTTAACTTCACTGAGTGTTCCCATCGATAGAATAAACACTGGTATTCATATAAAGCATTTACCCTTTGAGATCTTGTGATAAAGCACAGGAAAAGTGTCTTGCCTGCAGTAATGAACTGAGCAAAGCAAACATCCTGGGTGATAGGTAAGGATCATTTAGAAATTTTATGGCCAGAAACAAAGTCTTTGTGTCTGAGCATTTGTGTACACACACCACAAAATCTCACCCCCGTATTTGTGCAATGTATCCAGCAACGCACTCTTGAGTAATGCGTGTCTTCCCGGAAAACATTCAGGAAAACTAGTTCACTAGTCTAAATGGAGGTGTATGGGGGTTTTTCAGATGCTGTGAGAATCTGAGGCATCCACACAAATCTGGCAGGAAATGATGCAGGCCTACAGGCTCCCTCCCTCTTGGAGCAGCTGCTGAAAGCAGGGCAAGATAGCCCCAAGACCCTCCAGGGGTGTGAGATAGCGATGTGTTGTCAGCAGAGCTGAGCTCCCTGCACGATATGAAGGGTAGAGTTCAGAGATGGAGACACAGCTGAATTACAGTGTCTGCAGGATGGCGTCCAGTGAGCAATGGGTGCCTGTTGATCCTCTCTGTGGACCCCAGGGAGTGATTCCTTTGGCCAGAAGAACAGCGCTGTTGGCTGCATCAGGAGGGACTCAGCTTTCTGAGCACTGGCATCGTTTAATTTGTGAGATGTTCCAGCCTGTCCCTGACATCACATACCATGGATACCTCTGGCATCTGCAGTGGCAGACATGACAAAGGACTTAAAGGAGGCCCAAGTCTGGATGACATCATATTCCAGAGAGATGAAGGTTTCCATGGCTCCTTTATCATGTCAGCCACCAGATATGTGTGCATATACCCAATACATCCAAAGAGCACTGGGCACTCCGTTTGGAAACGGAGCTGAGCACCAAAATTGGAGTTCATCTCTCCTAACTAGACATTTGTAATATGGTTATATCCAACGTGGCCACTCCCAGCTCCTTTTACCATAGATAGACGGAAATGTGCACTCCAAGGGCGCAATTCATCTGCCCAGTTTTAGAAGTGTCCTCGAGAGAGAGAAGAATAACCCCTTGGTTCTCCTGAGCACACTGACTAGATCTCTCCAGGGTCTAAATGTGCACATCAAGACAGAGTTCGTGTTGGCTTTTCCTTGTGGATACAGGCATTAATCAGCAGAATTGCATCTTCAGGACATAGACAGTCCACCAATTCCTTTGATAGATATTCTCTGTGACTGGTAATTGTCTCATCTGAATTTGCCTGGCTCAGTTTATGTCCTGCCTCTCTTCTGCAGATTGAAGGATCCTTCAGCACTGCAGTGAGTCACATATTCTGATCTTCCCATTGATAAAATGAAGAGCTGGAGCTGCTCAAGGCTTTGACGGATTGTTTAAAATCCTTGAGAACCGAGATAAGATATGGTTGAGCACATTGTTTCTGTCAATGAGGACAAATGGAGCAAATTATTAAGTAATTCCGTGTTATGAGATAACTGCCTTAATGGCATCCTCATGGTACAGCCATCTATGACAAATCAGAGCAAAGCTATGTGCAAGCAACTCGTGGATGTGAGAGTTTATCAGTGTATCCAGGTGTGTGTGTGTCCAAAGAGAGCCAGAAAGACCAGAAAAATGGAGGGAGAATAGCCAATGGATGTAGTCACAGGAATGCTGTTAGGATTTGCTGAGAACATGAAGAGAAGGAGAGCAGTAATTAATTTTACTTTCATGCCTTGAGTTATCTGGAAAATGGATTGGAACTGTGAATTCAGAAACAATATTTGGTTCTTTTTCACCATTTCTAGAGGAAAAAAAAGGACTTTCTCAAAGGACAGGATTGTTCTGCAGAGGTCTTGGTCCTACTAGACGTTCTCCTGGTGGAACATGGAGTTGCTGTGCCTCAGTTTCTCCATCTGCACAGTGGAGCTGTAGGCCCTACCGAGCATCTCCTCATCTGTGGGTGTCTACCTGGTCTACCTCAGACCTCTGACGGTGTAAATCAATTCCTGTGGTACTTACTGACAGGGATTCTAGCCTGGAGCTTGCAAAGCAGCCAGACATTCCCATGCACCATGTGAATCCCACCCCTGGGGCAAAACCCACTGCCACATCTATGAGCAGGGGAGGGACTGCCTTGCTAGAAACATCACAGTGTTACCCTGGGGGGTGAAAAGGAAAAGAAGACCACATACTGCCCTGTTTCTGGGCAGAGTTTAGTTGAATTTTAAACAGCCTTGTTCTAACCTCCCCCCATGACAGCAAATGTCACTTGTAAAGTGTGTAATTTGTGCCTGCAGCCTCGTGTCCCTCAGGTCACACGCAGACGTGTACTCCCTGCTGTTCCCTTCTCTGCTCCGACAGGATGCGGTTTCGGCAGCGCCTGACACCCCAGTGAGGCACCCACAGATCTGGGACCTCTCCGTGGCACGGGTGGGGTGATGGGCTTTGAGGAGGTCTGAATGTGCCCACTGCACCCATGGTGACCCCAAATGTCCCCACTGCACCCATGGTGACCTCTGTGCATGCACGGCTCAGGGCACTGCTGGCACCAGGTGTCTGCATCGGCCACATCACCAGCTATTGGGGGCTGTGAGCCTGCAGGGTCTGCTGGGGGAGAGAGTTCCTGCTTTTCTTGAGTGGATATCCCTTCTTTTGGGCATTGGCTCGTGTTCCCCCTGGCTGACAGACCGTTCCTCCCTCCTTCGGCATCGCTGCTGTGTTGGCAGCACCCTCTGCGCTCGCAGCACCCTCCTTCCCAGCCTGACCTTGTGGCCATCTCTTCTCTAACTGGAAAGATGACACTGCTGGTTGTTCTGCCTCCTACAAACCCCACCTGTGCTGGGAGGGAGCTGTGAGACCCATGGGAAGCCTTTGGCACCTCATGTTGTGACCTATTGCAACAGGAGACCCTTTGCAGGTCTTCGATGTGGCACTGGCCACACAATGACAGTGTTGGGGTGAGCAGCTGTGGTGCTCACTGTGCTGCACACTCCCGGGCATGCCCTGGTTCATCTCAGCACCAGGCAAGTGCTTCTTCTGTTGGAATTATTTAAATATCAAAGAAAAGCCCTAGTCCTCAACTATTTGGTCTTTTCTCACGGTGAAACCTCAGCAGAGTTGAATAACTTCACGGCTCCATCCAACTAAACAAGTGCTGAACAAGTGTTTCATCATTTTGGGAAGTGAAACTTGAGCTTCTGCGGTGAACCAGCCCAGCACATGCCTTCTGAAGCCTGTTTGTAACCTAAGCAGGCACATGGCTCTGCTGGAGGTCAGGGAGACGTCTGTGAGTGTGCCCTGATGAATGAGAGTCAGGAACCACCAGCGGCTGATCCTGTGAGGCAACTCAGTTGCTGACTGAATTTCAAAGGCAACATGAATGAAAGGCTCTGTGGCAGTCTCTAGACACTCCTGCCAGGGCTAAGTCCCCATTTACCAACCAAGAATAATGAAATTGTACACCTTTTAGAAGGCACTTCAAGATCTGCTTGTGCTAAGTATCTTAGAGAAGCCAAATACTGCTATTATTATTTATTCCAGTGTCAGAAAGGTGTCCACACCTCGTAGCCAATGGATGCCACCACAGAGACCTGACGATTCCATCAGCCAAATAATGGAGTACCCACGGAGTAGAAAGGAGTATCCATGCCCCCCTTAGCTGTGCAGTGTGCATCTGAGTGGGGCTGAGTGACTCGCTCAAGGCTACCCAGCAATATGTGGAAGAGGCAGGACTGATTTCAGTGCCACAGCTTTTGAAGCTGTGCCTGCACTAAAGATCAGGTTAGCAGAGCAAAGCAGTCCTTGCAGAGAAGGTCCTGGCACTTTCTTGTCTCCATGCAGAGCTATGGTCATGCTGGGCAGTGAGCCTGTGGCCAGTGAGCTTCCTTCTGTACCCCTCACAACAATATTTTATTCTTTTTTCAGCCCAGTCTAAGCTTGTGCATCCCTGCTGGAACCCAGCCCATGCATGTAAACACCTGTGACAGAGAAAAAGGTTTCCTCTAAAATATTTTCGGGATCTAAAGTAATTTTTATAGGTTCTTCTACACCCTCTTCTTTTAGGTGAAATGTACACTTTGAACTTCAATTGGGAAAGGAACAAAACATTTCCGTTTGAAAGCCTGAAACAGGGTGAGGGACACTGGGCTTGCCCAGCCCAATAGTGTGTGAACAGGAAAAGAGCCGGGTCCTCATCAGATCTAATGCCTGTCCTTAATTAGACACGCTTTAATCTGTGGTGATTAAGTAAATTAGAGCTCAGTGGGAAGAGGGAAGGTGCCCGGCACCATGGTGAGTCATGTCCTTGGTGGCTCCAAGCCGTCCCTCGGTGCCAGCCCGAGGGCGGCAGGAGCGGATGCTCCAGTGTGCAGTCCTCAGGCAGCACGGGGCTGAGCTGACAGAGCAGGCTGGAAAAGCTTGTCCTGTCGGGGGTTTGGTCAGACATCAAGAGAGGGCTTCAATTTTCAGACACGTCGACCTCATGCTTTCTATGAAGGGCAATGAAAAGAAGTTTCATGTCCCAGAGCTGTGCTCTGCGGGCCCATCACTGAACTCGGGTTCACCAAACCTTGCAAATCCCCTGGTGTTTCTGCTCCTGCTCCCACTGAAAACATTTGACACCAGATCAGCTGAGATCACATCTAGATTTGTAGAGGGAAACCAAGGTGTGTTCTTTTGTTTGAGGACATATTTTTCCTAAAAATAGTTTTTAAAAGCACTTTACATGTAGTTACTACATTGCTGAACCCCTTCTTTAAGAACCAATGAGTTAAGCAGGGACCCTCTTTGCAAGGCTTTTTTTCTATTCCACTTTGTGCCATAGATCTGCTCTTCAATGGGTGCTATTCATAAATAAATCCTCCCTTTGTCCTCTCCTCTTTTAAGCCAACCCAAGGGAACTAGATAGCATTTTAGCAAGCCATTATTAAGGTGATGGTAAATACAAACCCTTGATGGAGAGCTGTGGCATAGGAACAGATTGCCCAATTTTCTTAGAGCGATGGAGATGTGTGTGTCATTAATAAAACATCTTGTTGTATGGTTTTTAATTATTTTTCCCATCTCAGTGGAGATCGTTACCTCTGCTCACATGAAAGAGCAGATAACTTGATGAAGGTTCTTGTAATAAGCATTGTTGGAGCCATCATCTGCCAGAGCATCTTGGTAATTAATGGTTTGTTTAAATTCCAGTGCATAATTGTCTTTGCGGTCTTGACTGTGGCTGTTGCTCGGATCCTAATGGGACATTTGTAAGGAAAACAGGAGGGCAGTGGGGGTTGAACTCATCACAAATGCTCGTGAGCCAGGTGAGCTTCAGCGGTGTCACATCCCACAGGTGCCACTTGGGGAATGGCTGCCGTCACACAAGGAAACAGGACCTCTTTGCTGGGCCTCTGGGCTGGGATCTTCCAGCGATTTACGGTGCCATGGATTTAGGAATAGGACTAAACGCCCTCTAAGCTAAGATCAGTGGGATTTTTTTCTGGTGGCTTCTCCAAGTGCTGAGCACCATCCTGCGTGATAGCACAAGGTGCCTGTACAGGAAGGACCAGGAGATCTGAGTCTATTAAATGTTTTCTGGACCAACTGGCGTCTTGCCCTTTCAGCCCTCAGTCCAGCTAGGACTGGGCCCCAAACCACTGCACTCACTGGACTCCTTGTCCTCCACAAAACAGCATGAGAAGACCTTTGTTCCTGTCCTTGCTGCAGCCCTGCAAATTATTTGCATCCTGTTTCACCTGACTTTATTGTGAGACCTGAAGTACCCGGTCCTGTTTCACCCTCACTCCCAGCTCTGACGCTTGGTGAAGTAAATAAGTGTAGACATAAAAAAGGGCTTCTGAGCCTTGTAAATATGGAAGAGCTTTTGAAAATGTGATCTGTGCGCAGCTTGAAATTCTCAGAACATGTGAAAAAGAAGTAGCCTGCTAAAAGAATAAAATAAAAAATGATAGTGACGTACATCTCAGGAGATGCAAATCCTGAGGAGAGGAAAAGGACCAAGGGGTCTGCTCACCCTGCTTTGAGGCCAAAGGGTCATGGCATTAGCTGTGCCAGGACTGGCAATTTGCAGCCAGCAAAGCATTTAGTACAGCTGCAACTTGACAAATCCTGAAGTGCAAACCTAATTTCAGTCAATGACAATTGCTAGATGGGAGCACATCCTCACTGAAGAGGTTAACACTGTTAGCTGAGCAATAAAAACATTGCTGGAAACCTCACCCTCTCTGTGCTAGAGAGTAAACAGTGAGAAATTCCTCCTTGGAAGGTGTCTGTGCCACAGGAGGCAATGGCTAGAGCTGGGATCTCAAACAATAAAGAGAGGTTTTTATACCTCGATGAGTTTATAACCCATAAGAGCTCTCATGGTTCTCTGCTGTCACCAGTTCTCATGGTTTAGGACAGAAAGCATCCTGGTGTCACAAAGGGATCTCTCCCCGACTGCCACAGGTCCCCACAGGTGACCAAGGACAAGGTGCCTCATGTAAAATTCCCCTCTGGAACACCCACTCACCAATGCCTGCCGGGTGCTTCATTTCTCAGCCAAAACGTTGAGTAGCTGCTAATTCCAAGATGACAAGTGAGCAGCTCGGAATCGTATTGTTGATTATTTTTGGGAAGCCCCCTGTTACTGTGGTGACAGCCTAGAAGGAGTTTGCTATCTTAAATACCTTTGGGCACTTCTGTTTGGGAAAATGTGCTGTGTTTCCAGCTTCCCTGGCATCCAGCTGGCCCTGAGCCAGTGGAGCAGCACAAAATGATTCCAAGTGATGACTGGGAAGAGGGTGAGCATCACCAGTGGTGACTTTGGGTGAGCATCTCGCCTGTCAGGATGGAGGTGTACAAAATACCCAGCTTGTCAGAGCTGCTTCAACCACTGTCTTGTGGATATTCCTGGAGAAATTTGAGCTCTGGACGTGTTGAGATGGTGGGAACTCAAAGAGGTTCTGTCTTCCCAAGGTCTTGTCCTTTGAGAGATCATCAAGCCAGAATCCCTTTGTGAGTTACCATGGGGGAGTCAGCTTGCAGAACAAGGCCTAAATTTAGCTTCTTTTGAGTCACAGAATCCTAGAACAATTTAGGTTTGAAGGAACCTTAAAGATCATGTCATTCCAACTCCCCTGTCATGGGCAGGGACAGCTTCCATGCGACCAGGTTGCTCCGAGCCCCATCCAGCCTGGCCTTGGACACTTCCAGGGATGGCAAAGAACAGCAGCATCTCTCTCCCTCTCAGGCACCCGTGGCTTCTCTCTTGTGTTACCTGTCATCCTCCTCCTGTTTCTGCAAACGCTGTAATTCAAAAATAGAAAAAGGAGAAGAATGAAACAAAACAACTGCTTTAAAGCCCCGTTTAAAAAAAAAAAAAAAAAGGGAACCTAAGATATAATTATGCCTCTTGGATGATATTTTCCTCTGGAAAAATACTAAACATGTTCATGTGATGTTCTGATGTGCAAGTATCTGCAGCACGTCTCCCTCTTGCTGTCTCTCTTCCTCCCTCTCTCTTGCTCTGCGTTCCAGGAGCTGCTAGCACGTTCTGCAGGCGGACCCCGAGACAGCTCAGCTGTGAACCTGCAGCACTGCTGGGCTCGGATTTAGGGATCACTCCACAAGCATCGCTCCACGAAACCCACGGAATGTGGTCACGGCACTTTTTAAAAATTACGTTTTGAAGCCTCTTTTCACGCTAATTTCTGGCTCATTTCCAAGACGCTTTGAAGGAACAGAGGCACTCCAGGGCTCGGAGGTGTTGGGCCATCCCTGCTCCCATCGCTGCCCCGTTTCCCCTGAAGGCAACCCCCGGGAGCTCACAGAGCAAGGCAGGAGCGATCCCTGGCGGGATGGTGGATGGACGTGAGCCCAGGGCTTGGATTTGGGAGACAGTGCACCATGGTTTAAGCGAGGTCTGAGAGACTACAGGCAAGAGAAGCTTCTGCAGCTCGGTGGCACTTGAGCTGGCAGTCCATAATCCCCCCGGCACACTCGCTCCTGCTCTCATTCCCTGCCGGATCCAGCCCGCTGGTAATTGTGCTGTCAAAGCTCTGCGGGAAATTCCCTCCGCCGTCCTACAGAGCCTTCTCCTGGCACACTCCTGGGGTTAAAGGATCCCGGCCTTAATTTATTCACTGTTTTCAGACCCAGGACCTGCACTTTCCCTTTCACTTCTCCCCTGAGAGGGGTTTGCAGTAGCTGAAATTCAAACCCTGCAGCAAATCACCATGTTTTGCACTAATTTAACACGAAGCTTCGGGTACTTGAACATTTCTCCAGTCTTTGAGCACAAAAGTGGCCTTTTTTTCCCTTCGCCACCATCTCCTCTGTTATTCAAACCCAGTTCCAAAAAATTTGAGGAATAAGCCATGTTGCTTATTCCTTTCTGGCACATTTCATGTTTTTAAGAGCAGTTTTTCCCCCACGTTGCAGAAAAAGATTCATCACTGGGCACGGTCCTTAGCAGGCTCTTGAGAACCCAAGCTGGATTTAAGGTTGGTGAGAAAACCTGAAAGCAGATTTGTGTCCCAAAACCCAGAGTCTGAGCGTGGGATGTTTGCACGTCTCAGTTTTGGGGACCTGATCATGGCTCTGATGCTGCCCTGTGGGGTGGAACCTCAGCACAACAGGCTCGAGTCCTCCACAAGGGTTAGATGACCCCATAAGGACGCAGCCTTTGTATAAAGCTCTTTTCCTGTTAAAAACTGAAGCCTCACATCTATTACAACACTTCTGAGACATCACTTTCTTTTAGGTAACTCTTAACCTGTCAGAAAAAGACATGATAAAAGAGCAGACCTTTCCCCAAATAGGGTGTAGCTCAGTTGAAAGTCAAAGCTGAAAAAAAATGGAGATGCCAATGAAAAATAGGAAAAGGAATGTTTTCATCTTTTTTAAATATTTTTTTTTTACCTGTTAATTTGAAAAGGTGCTTAAAATCAACCAAAGGCTCTTCCTTCCAGCTGCAAAGGTATCTCCTAAATTAAAGCTCCCATGAAAATTCAAGCTGCCTTGTCCTCATTGGGGTTTTAAATTGAATTAGTCAACTGAATTAGGAATGCTCTTTGCTTTTCTGTGTTTGGTAGTGGCTGATAAGCCTGCAGCCACAGAGAAGCCTGGGTTTGATCCCAGCTGCTGCCTGGGCCTGTGTGTGGAATTGGTTAACCATGTGCAGGGGAGCCCTCCTGAGCCAGGCCCATATTTCTTCCATAAATGATACTTGTGACAAATACCTGGTGTCATTGATATTCCATTAGTTTCCTTCAGTGAAAGATCAGACAGCTTTAAAAAGCCAATAAATTCCCACAGATTGTCTCTGAAAGGGAGAGAAAAAAGATTCCTTGGCAGGCCACACACCATTAAGCCCAAGCAGTGAGCAGTGTTTTATGGTTAGCAGGGCTGAGGTCACTACTTTTGGATGGGTGCAATTAAGATTCACTGAAGCTATCAAAACCCCACTATTCTCCAGGTGCTGGGGCAAAGACACCTTGTTCAGGCAGCAGCAGCCTCAGCCTGGAGGAGGGATGTTCTGCACTGCTGCAATTCCAGGCTGTGCTGGCCCTGGGAGCAGCTCCCAGTATTCAGAGGTACAAACCAGCACAGATCCCACTTAAAAAAAAAAAAAACAAAACACTTTACGAAGATCCAGGGAAATGTTTTTGAAGCCAGAGATTCAGCTTGCCTTGCAGACTAGAAGCCATTTTAAAAAGGGGTTTTGCAGTGTTGTTAAACCTCTGCAGCTGACAGCGTGCCCACCTTGTGGTCACCACGTCTCTGTCACTCCAGAAAACATCTCGAAGCCACGTGGCTTTCTTTTTTCGTATGCAGGCACTCTGTATGTGTGGTATGAAATGGCAGCAGCTTCCTCATTGCCCGGCGTGCTCAGGAAATCTGGATATTGTCAGGTTTTGGGTGCCATTTCCTGACATTTGGGTGTCCTTCCATCCATCTGTCTGTTGAAATGATTTCCCCAGATCTTGCTCTAGCTGCAATCCTTCAGCAAGTCCTTTGTTCCCACTATTCTGCTTATGCCTGAAAAATTATGTTGTTCATGCCCAAAAATATCTTTTAGCCATTTGCACCCAGACCTAGACTTTGAACTTCAAGAGCCACTGATTAGGCTTTTGGGGGTTTTGTTGATTTAAATTTTTTTTTAAAATATAATTTTCTACAGGTAAACCAAATCTTTTTAGCTAAATACCAGAATAAATGAATATGCAGAAATTTTTATTTCCAAATGCATGCTTTGATGAATGACTCATTCCCTTTGTTACAGGAGAATTGTTGGAGCTCTGGTGTTTTCAGGCTCTGAGCAAGGCAAGGTTGGGAGGAGGAGTTATTGTCTTTTATTAGACTAGATGATATAGTTGGAAAAAAATCAGGCAAGATTTCAGGCACGTGATCCTTTCCTTCAGGTTTGGAGCTGCTTTTGCTGCCTTCAAGCTGACTGCAAGTTAAAAGGAGTCATTGCAGTATTTGACTGGGTTGAGCCAAAGTCAGTGCAGTTGTCCTCAGCTTTTCCTTCTGACCTGGGAAAAGAGTCCTGGAGCTCTCTGCCAGCATCACCTCGTGCTAAAGCTCCTTATCATTTTACCCATTAAATGATAGCAGCCTCTTTGAATGTATTTGCCCACATGTCTGTTTGGCTTCCAGTTGCTCCTTTATACCTGATAAATAAAATCAATTAGAGATAATGAATGGCATTTCTGCCTTCTTTCTCCCAACGTTTGGACGAAAACCCAACCTTCAGAAAATTCCAGTCCCATACAACCATTGCAAAGGAGAAAAAGGAGGGAGGGGCAGATGCTGTAATTTAAAACTTCTGTGTGAAATAATTTTGCGGGGGAAAAAAATCCCCAAGTTGACAAACCTCCGAGTAAACCTACTGGGGACTCTGTCTTTCAGAGCAGATCATGGGGCTGGAAAACTTTTCCAGCTGGGGAAGGGACAGGGCGATGAGGAGACACCCGGAGGTCGGGGCTGGGGTAGGCTGTGCCTGGGCGAGTGAAAGCTGTGTTTTGCACATCCCTGGCTGCCAGGAGGAAAACTTCCAGTCCCCATCACCATACCCCACTAACACGAGGCCGTGGGTGATGCTGCCTCCAGGCAAAGTGCTGCCCGATGGATTTTGGGGGAGATAGCCAAGCAGACCCCCAAATCCCTTCGGGTTTGCTGGTGTTTTTCAGGCGAGGTGTCTGCTCCGGGCCAAGGCAGGCGCTGCCTGTTTGTCTCAGCCTGGCTGGGTGTGGGAACGCTTTCCTCCCCCTCTCCCACTGCATCTGACTCAGAAAATGTTTGAAAATCCCAGGTTTCTGCAGTCTCCTGCCTCTCCCACTCTGGGTAACAGGAGGCTGAAGGAGAAGCAAACAAAGGAGTCCTTATGCTCTGGAGAGCTGATGGGTCATGAAGCAGCAACTCCTCCTCTTCTCCTGCTGCCCTCCCGGGAATCCGGCCTCTCCATTGTCTGCAGCGGTTCCAGGCACATTAAAGGCCTCCTTGGCGTGGCTGTCACAGCCAAGCCAGGGCTGGGGCTGAGAGAGGGCTGTTTTTATCAATTATCCGAGCTGCAGAACACGTCTGAGCCCTTTGCTGTGCCCGTGGTCCGTGTGTTCGCTGCTGGGCTTTGATGGGTGAAGAGGTTACAAAGCCAGGGAAAAAGGCACAGCAGGCATCCCGTTACCCTGCTCATCTGCACTTGTGTGCTCACTCCTGTCTTAAAATCATCTTGCAAGTTTGTTGGAGCCAGAGTTTCCCCTTTTTAGTGTTTGTGTAGCAGCGAGCACTGCAGGACCCTGCTCGGTGCGCAGGAACCATCGTTTTAACTGAAATGGTGCCACTGTAGAGCTGTGAATGCAAGGGACAGAGGATGGCAGGTGGTTTATTTCCAAAATCCATTGCAAAAGCAGGGACTAGATCTGACCTCATCACAGCCTGCAGCTTCCTCTTGAGGAGGAGAGGAGGGGCAGGCACCCATCTCTTCTCTGACCAGTCACAGGACTCGAGGGAATGGCTGGAGCTGTATCAGGGAAGGTTCAGCTTGGATATTAGGAAAAGGTTCTTCATCCAGAGGGTGGTCAGACACTGGAACAGGCTCCCCAGAAAAATGGTCACAGCACCAAGCCTGATGAGACTGGATTTAAATAAAGGGAAAAACATCTGAGGGTCTACACAAGGCAGAGCAAATCTGCCTCTCAAGACTCCTATCTACAGGATCCTATCTACAGCAAAGGGATCAACCATTTATTATTTTGCCCTTTTTTTTTTTCCAAATAGTGGCTCAGATGCATGAGGAAGAGCATCAAACCCCTGCTGCAGCACAGGGGTGTCAAACGGGAAAATTCACAGGCTCTAGGTAAAGTCGTTGTGCATGTTCAGGTTGGCACCTGGGAGAGATGAGGAGAAGCATTTCCAAGAGATCTGCTGGGGAGGTTTTTGAAAGCATTTTCAAGCCTATGACCTTGTCAGTAGAGCTTCCGAACCCTGTGATGGCCAACAAACCTCCATCCCTGTGCGGTGTCCTCATCTTCTTTATATAAACTCAAGCCCCAGGCGAGGGCAGGTGGCCAAGCAAACACACACAAATTCCTTCCTCCCCTGCTTCCACCCTGCGCTCTGCTCCATGCACGGCCCGACATGGGGCCTTGGAGAGAAAGGTCAGGACCATTTGGTGTCCTCTTACTTTGGCTAGTGAAAGGGTGTCTCTGGCTGTGCAGCCTTCTAAAAATAAGCCAGGCTTGCAGAGAGGTTTTGCTCTCCACCACACACAGGAATAAAAGGATAGGAGAGGTAGGAAAGGCGTCGGGCGAGGGAGGTGTCCAAAAGCGGTGCCACGCTGCTTCCCTCCAAACCACACATATGCTTCCTCCTTTGTGCGAGCACCCTGCGGGCTGAGGGAGGGGCAGAGAGGGAAGGAGAGGCCTCAGAAAGCCTCTCTTGCCACCAGCATGGAATGCAGACCCATTGGAGGGGCCACAAAGGGACCCCTGCCCTGGTGAGCAGGCTGGCAGCAGGGGCTGGGGACACGGGCACGATGCCTGTGAGTGGGCAGGGTGCCACCACGGCTGCAGTGGGGACATGGAGCAGTGCCAGCGTGCTGAGAGAGGCTTCAGGTGGCCACGGTTTGGGGGAGACCACCTGTGAGAGAACCATGGGCTGCTCAGAGCAGTAACAGCTCCTGCACTGGGGAGCCGCTGGGTCGGGGTAGATACGGGGAAGATACAGGGTGTAATCTTTTGGGAATAGATCTGCCTGCTAGAGACAGCCCCTAGGACGGGTCACCAAGGGAGATTTTAGGGCTTTAACTCCTTCAGGACTCTGAGGGCTCCAACAACACAGAGCAGGTTGCAGAGGTGGCCTCTGCAATCACTGACATTTCAGGTCCTGGCGAGGATCTCCCACCACCAGAGCTGGCCAGTATAAACCAGTTCACTTCAGTGCTCATCGTCTCACTTTTTTTTCCTTTGGCTTACCATGCAAATACATCCTGTGACAGCACTTCTCCCGTGATTTTGAATACTGAATCCAGCTCGATGTTCTATGAAAGGCATTTCTCACTTGACTTTTCTCAGGCAATCCTGCCTCGACCAATTAATTGCTCATCTAAGCAAGCCCAAAACGTGTGACAAAGTCAGCAAAAGACAGCGGAAAAATGTGCCAGAAAACCCTGGATTTACCCTGGCTTTCAAAATCAGGAGTGTTTCCATCATGTTTATGGAGAACTTGGAAGTTTTCATCCTGAATGCTGCATGTGGGTCCCCTGGGTACAAGGAGGGGGATTTCAACCCAAAGGAGTGTGCAGAAGGTCAGAGGAATGGAGAGCCAACCCTAGGAGAAGGGACTAAATCCTCCTGGTGTTGTAGATGGATTTTAGTCATTTTATGAACAGTATTATATTTTATGGCTGCCTAAAACAGCTGATCGTGGGATTCGGGAAATCACTGGCCATATATTCTACACTGTAATCAAGAATTAATCTGGCCAACTGCCCACAGCTCTGTGATTGCATCTCTCCAAAGAGCCTTATAGTATTCCTTGAGGTCTGAGTGGATGGCAAACACTGGGAGCAGTCATCAGTCTCTGACAAAGCAGAGCAAGAGATGGTGATGATAAATAAAGTGGAGGTCAATCCAATTTCCTGTGATGGGCCATTTGTGAGAGGGAAGGGTATGTCTGTGTGAGAACCACTTGACATTGTCCAGGCAACCATCCCGTCAACCATCCCCTCCTTCAACAGGTAAGGGTGTGAACGTGCCTATCCAAACCCAGCTGGGATTTTACACCCACCACGCCAGTCCAGCTCAGGAGCTGTGCAAGTGAATGTCAGGAACACGGGGCAGAGCTTGTGAACCCCACATGGTGATGGGCCTCGGGATGTGCGTAAGCCAAAACCTGGGGAAAACTTGTTCATGGGAGAGGAAACTTAGAGCTCTTCACTGGGCTCCTTCTGGGTAAGTGCTGTGCTGTAGATCAAACAGAAAAAACAGCACAGCGGCACAGGCAGCACTGGTGCTTATGCTGGAGGACAATTCATCCAGCCCGGCTGAGCTGAGGGTAATAAAAAATAAAAGCCTTGGTGGTAACCTGGGAAGGCTGCTGTTTCCCCAGGAAAACAAAAAATTCCACTAAAAAGCTTCTTGTCTCCCTATTTTTGACACGAATCACCAGGAAAGGCACCGTGCTGGGCCCTGATTTCAGCTCTTGTCCCAGCTCTGAGCTTGGCTCACTCGTTCTGCCTTTCACTGTCTCCTCTCTGTAAGATGGAGAGATTCCTTAATGGCTTTAAGCTGAAAGGGGTGGATTTAAATTGGATGTGAGGAAGAAATTCTTCCCTGTGAGGGTGATGAGGCACTGGAACACATTGCTGAGGGAAGTTGTTGAAGCCCCATCCCTGGAAGTGTCCAAGGCCAGGAAGGACAGGCCTTGGAGCAACCTGGGATAGTGGAAGGTGTCCCTGCCCATGGCAGGGGATGGAACAGAATGATCATTAATGTCCCTTCCAACCCAAACCATTCCATGATTCTGTGATTCTATGAATCATACTTACAAAACGTTGCAGGGTTCTTCCAAAAGCGTTTGACAGCCACAGAATGATCTTATTAAATGTGAGTGTTGAGTTGACTTGGATGATGTCCTAACCAATATTCATCTCCCAAACAGAACTGAGGTGAGCACACTACTCTTCAGGCTGTAAACAATAGCTGGGATGGGCAGGAAATAATGCAGGTAACACTTCCAATTCACAGCTCAGCCATCACTTAGAAAACTCCTCTGGTCACAAGCAAACAGAGGTCCCAAAAGCTGATTTGATTCCTCTTTGCTCCTCAGCCCCTACGTGCTGCTGGAAACCCGTCTGCGTTGTGCTCTGCAGAGAGGGGGGAAAGGCAGCCAAGGGAAGCGGTACAAAATCTGCCTCCGGAGGTTCATTTCACAGGGAGCTGCAGGGACTTTCACACACGTATAGAAACTTATTAATAATAAACAGAGTCGTCTGGAACATTCCTACATCCCGGGTAGGGGTTACTGCTTCCAAGTCAGGAAAATCTAGCAGATGAGCAAAGAGGGACTGCGAGGATAAATGGGAATGTTGGCGTAGGGCTGTACCCAGAGGCCTGCGTCTCTGGAAGAGGGGATGGGGAATTGCCTGCCCCTGATTCAGGAGAGCCAGCCCCGAGATCAGAGCCAACCAAGGCTGTTATTGCTGGCAAGAGCAATGAAATTAAAGAGATGTTTCACTATCCATCATCAGGTGTGTCAGTTTTCAACACTTAATGGCTGCAAGCTAAAGCCTTTCTCGGCTGCATTTCCAGTCATTGGCTTTTAATTTCGGGCACAAAGGAGGGAATTACATTGGAAGTACTGCAGGTGAGATTTCCTCCCTCCTGCCACACATTTCCGTGGCAATGCATCAGTAATGAGACTTCATGGGCAGCATCTTCCTTGCCAAAGCAGAATAATTAATTCAGTTTTTTACCTGGTTGCTTGTCCAAAATTGCTCTGGGATAAAGGGATGGAGGCTAAGCCAGTCCTTTCCTGTGGTATGTGACAGCCAAATGCCACACATCAGATCACATCCCCACCCCTCCTCGCAGAGCTGGGCTGTCTGAGGGGCAGAGCACCGTGCTGAGATCTCACCAGGAGTCTCTGCTCAGCCTCTCCAGGTGTGATCCCAGGCTTTCCTTTGGCATCCCAGGCTGAGGAACACATACATGGGGCACATGTCAGCTCAGCTCAGTCCAAGTGGTGCTGAAGAAACCCTGCTGCAGCCTTTGCCGTAGGTTCAGCCCCCGAGTGAAGAAATGAACAGAACCACACAGAGGGTGAGAGCAGCAGCGTATGGAGCATGGGAGGACTGAAGAAAAGAGCCCCTTCACTTTCACAGCCACATGAATGTGTGTCAGAGAGAGATACAGGCTCCTTTTTGGCATTTGTCAGACAACAGCAGTTTTTCAAGGCGGCATCATATGGATTTTCCTTTTATAACCATCTCTCTCGTGGAAATCCCCATTGGTCCCTGCTATTCCAGCAAAGGAGAGTGTCTAATTCAGCTCATTTTCCCCCAGGAAGATCCAGCTGATTATGCAATAGCAATGTGTACCAGCACGTTAATGGCGCTTGGCACCTTCCTGGGCTGCACGGGAGGCAGGGGATATTGCTGTCATTATGGAATTAGTCATGCTGGAAACACCGCGGGGTTTGTTTAATCCAAGGAGAAAAGAGAAAGAATTGGTGGGGTGGGGTGAACAGAGGCAACAACGGCAGCTCTCTGAGCCAGACAAAGAGGGAGCCAGGGCAGGACCTGGCACCTTTGCCAACGAGGGGGTGTCCCAGCAGCGCCCCGTGTTCCGGGTGCCTGGGGGTGTCAGTGGGTTTCAACCAGCTGCAGGCTGCAGTTTGAGGATTTTTCACTATGCAGGGCCCCAAGAGCTGTCTGGCTGGATTTCAGCAGGTATAAAATAGTCAGGTCGCTGCAGACCCCCATGGGAGGAGTGGTCTGGAGGGAAAGACCCTGCCTTGCCTTTGCTCACCGAGGGGACACACAGAGGTTTCTGGAGAGCCCATGGTCACACACTGGGGGTGCTCTTCTGTTGATGAGGAGAGGAGGGGTCCAGGCCAGTGCTCCCTGTTCTGCTGCTCTCCAGCTTTCATTGCAACACTGCACCACAGTCTGGCACTCTGCAGGTCCCCTCTGCCTCCCCAGGCCTTTTTGGGGCCAGGTACTATTGCCACACCCTTCCCCTCACATCCTCTCCTCTGGAAATAAAGATACAGCCTGCGGTGATCAGCCCAGTGACCTGGGTCTNTCTCCTCTGGAAATAAAGATACAGAAATAAAGATACAGTGACCTGGGTCAGAGCCCCGGTGCCTGATCACCTCCTGGCCAGAGGAAGAGCTGTGTTGGCTGCAGGTGTCCCATGAGGTGCATCCAATTCCTTCTGACCATTCAGGAGACATCTCTGCAGGTGAGCTCGCAGCAGCTGAGACCCCCTCTCCCTCTGCTGGCTCTTCATCCCACCTGGGCTTCAGGCACCTCTGTTTCACAGCTGCAGTTGTGTGCCAGCCCTCCCCATGCCACTGGCTGTGTGCTCAGTGCCAAGGCACAGCTGGGATCGTGCCAGCTGGAGATTGTCTGCCTCCAGTCTCCTTCTCCCAAGCCAAGATTTAATGGTTTTGCAGCAAACTCTGTGGCTGCGTGTCCCCCACCTGTGCCTGCATAAGTGCTGCTTTGATTTCTTGTGCTGTCAAGGGGCTTCAGACGCTGCCAGCTGAGCTGGCCCTCGCAGGGCCAGGGAGGATTGATCTGGACTAAATTAATGCACAGGTCCCTAAAGCTGCTGCGAGCCACTCAGCCCACAGGAAACACTGCCACGTGTAATGCCATAGGGAACCAGGCCAGGAGACCTGGCCTAAGGAGAAGGGACGTCTAAGGAGAAGGGATGTGTGTTCCTCCTTCAGCCAGCTGCCCGCACCATATCCCCTCTCGTGAGTTTTCCTGCTGGGTGCAAGGTCCTGACAAGGGACATTTTCTACCAGTTGCTTTTGGTGCCACAAGAAAATGTCTGCAGCAAGCCTGGCTGTGCGGTGGAGCGTGTCCCCCTCTCTCCTCTTTGTGGGACGTGGAGCAGAGCTCCCATCGGCAGTCTCCATCCCTCACTCGTGGCGAGGGGGAAGCAAGATGTGCTGGGGATGTGTTCTCCCTGCTGGGTACTGCTAATTAACATAAGAAACAGTACCAGAGGCTATGAGGCATCGAACCAGAGTGTAATTAGCTACATGGGATTTGCTAAGTGTCTCAGTCCGGACAACAAGCAGGGAACCCCAGGGCCAGCCTCTGTCAAGGAGCTGCTGTATGACAGCAGAGCCCCCGAAGGGTGCTCAGTGCTGCCCTGGGTCATTCTGTGCCTGGTCCAAGGCTGTGCTGGGATGTGTGGAGTGGCCAAGTCCCTGCTCTCTGCCCCAGGTTGCCGACAGCACAGACATCTCTCTTCTCTTTGCTGCAGCTTATCTAATATTTATGCACCCAAGTGCTCGAGAATACCGTTGCAGTTCATAGGCTCAAAAGTCCAGGGCTCTACTGAGATATTTTGCTGCCTGTGTTTCCTTTCCCTCCTTTTCTCCTTTGCGCTGGGCTCTGCCAAGGTGTTGTCACTGGGTCAGTCTGTTCTCCTGCGTGGGGATGGGAACAGGCTCCCCAGACGGTGTCGGGGTGTCTCCTTGTCACCTCCATCTGCTTCTCCCAGACACAGGGGGAGGGATGCCCTGGTGGGATTTCATCATCTCAACTCCCTTTGTGGGCCGTGGAGATCCCATGAATGCCAAGAGGAGGGCATCCAAAAGATGCCAAGTGAATGACACCTCCAAAAGCACCTGACTTTGCCCACTGAGCACCCAGTGGCATCCACAGGTGTCCACAGTCAGACCCAGACAGGTTGTCACACCCCTTGGGACTTGGGGCCTTTAGGGACTGTGAGCCCAAGGTAGAAAATATTTTATGCTGCTTCTGGTCTCCATGGTCACCTTGTGATGGGCTGGATTTAAACGTGCCTGGTTTAATCTCTCCTGTGCTGGGATAAATAAACCCACCCATTCGAATCTCTAAAGGCTTTGGAAGCCACGGACAAAGGGATTTATCCTCAAGAGGCTAAAGCAGAGGCAGCAGGACACCTCCTCTTTTGGATTAGCCAAAAGGGGACAAAAATAGCCTCAATCCCACCGGAAGCCTGAACCTGGGTTGTGATTCATGCCCTGGCTGGCTGCCCACGAGGTTTGCACAGGAATTTGTGAGTGGAGCTGTCGGGTTTCTGGCCCCAGCTACCCCGAGTGCCTGCAGGAAGGATGAACCCTTCCTGAAACATGCCAAGACCTGGAAAGGAGCATCACGTCACGCCTGGCGGGAGGAACCTGCTCCAAACATAATGCAGCTTCTGTTCAAGGCTCCCTTTTCTATTTTTACATTTGTGGAGTGGTGTAAAATGTGCTTTTTTATTTTGCTTTTAAAGAAACCCCACATGCAATGAAACACAGAGCAAAAGGACTGGAGCCACGCTGGAAAAGGGGTGATGGGGACAGAGAAAACAAGGCAGCAACCAAAAATCTGTCACCTGCTGGTGATGTTAGAGGAGATGTTTGGCCCTGTTGCTGCTCTGTGTGTACTCTCCTGATTCCAGCCTGGCAGCCCTTGCCCATCCTCCAGGAAAAAGGAGTCAAAATTACTCATAGGAATCAGTGCTGACCCTTTGAGCAACACCAGTGGCTTCATGGTGAGGTTCTGGGCTGCGTGGGACAAACCCTGTGACAGCTTTGGCACTGAAATAATTCTCTTTCCCAGGGCTTCTCACCTGGAAGGTGCTTTCTGCACTGATTTTAGGGGTCTTCTTCCTTACCCTAATGGAAGAGAAACAGGCCTGTATGGCCAGACATCAAGAAAGGCCCAAATAAGGGAAAAAAATTATATTCACTTGCTTAATATTTGATAAAAGCCAGTTCTGTCTGAGCCCAGGGTGATTTGGTTTAACCACAGTGCACAGGGGAGATTTTTTACATGACTTTGCAGACAGAGGCTGAGTCTCTTGGGTGATGCTCTTATCTCATGAGCAATCACTCTTGTCCATGCTGGGGTAAATGAGAAAAAGTTTGGGATGAGGGAAGGGGCTCCAGGTGCAAGGGAAACCCCAGGGATGGTTTTGATTGGCAACTGTGATTGCCTGCATTGAGATTTGCCCAGAGGGTGGGACATAAGTGCTCATCTCCTTTGCACACAGGGTGGGAGATTCTTTAATTGTCCACCTCACATCCCCCAAAAATTAATAAAAAAATTTCCTTGGGCAGGAAAGCTTCATCTTTCCCCATTCCCTGTGCTCGCAGTAAATGAAAGCTGCTCCCTGCTGCTCCTCTTGCCTCTCTGATCTCTGGTGTTTCTCAGCCCTGGTGTCACCCCAGAGTTCTGAAGCTGAAAGCAAAGGTGGGATGGGGCTTTCTGCAGGACAGATGCCACAAGGGAAGACAGCACATGTGGCTGGGGTGGGAATGCAGGTTTGGACTCACTTTCCAGCTGGAGGCACAGCACTGGGGCCCTTGTGTGGACTCTCATGCCTCAAACCCTCTTTTCTTCTTCCCTTTTTGTGAGAGAGGAGCTTCTACCTCCCTCTGGAGGGTGAGATCTCACCTGAGGTGCCAGTCACCCAGATGTGGGCAGGACTGTGCCTTGGTATTTTGGTAATTAATGGACTGAATGACTGCAAATCCCGTCAGCTCCAACCTCAACGAGGTCTCTGCTCTGCCCTTGGCACTGGGAATTGGGGAGCAGGGACTGGTCAACAGCTACAGCTTCATTTTGCTGAGGATGATGCCGTAGCTTGCTGCGTTGGTCTAACACAGGGAGAGTCCTGGAAGAGCCTTTTCATACTGGCTTTTAAGGGCTTTTGTCTCTGTCTTAAAAGCACATCTGCAGTGTCTGTGTCAACTAGCCAAGACCAGGGCTGGAGCCCCGGCTGCTGTTGTCATCCACAGCCTGATCCAGGGTGTGTGTGCTGTCCCAGAACAGCTAATTCTCCCACAGGATGTGCCCAGTGTCACTCCCAACATGCAGGCCGGACACTGCAGCCCTGTGGGACAGCAGGAGGGTCAGTCAGGTAAAGATGTTGGATGCAGGCTCACCTCTACATGGGAAAATAACACCCTCCTCAAAGTGAGCCAAGGACATCGTCCCCCTGCAGGATTGCCTGGGCTTTGAGAGTAGATGGATGTTTTGGGAACTATGATCCAAGGCAAAAATAAGCTGGAAAAACAGCCTGGGAGCCAAGCCCAGTGGAGTTCCTTAGTGCCTCATTGGCCTCCTGAATGCTGTGTCCAATCTGCCCGGAAATGCACAGAAAATTCCTCCTCTGGACTAAGCACCATCCATAAAACTCCTGGCAGGGACCTGGCCACCAAGGCTGGCTTTGTCTCAACCACCCACGTCCTAAGTCACTGGTGCTGAGCTCCACTCACACGCCTCCTGAATCAGCTCTATTTTTTAGTGTAAAAACCCAAACAAGAACTGGAATAAACTGATTTATGTCCCAGTTGGGTGGTTACAGTGGGATGGGCAGAGCATGGGCACCTCTGCTGGGGCACTGAGGTTCACCCTGCCATCCCCTCCCATGGCTGGTGTGAGGCTGAGTGAGACCCTGCAAAACTCACAAGCTCCTTATGGTCACTGCTCGTCCCTAAAGTCTGTAAGAGGGAATTTTTGAAGAGGACAGGGGGAAAGTCCCTTTGTTTGTTTGTTTGTTCCTTCCTCCCATCTCTGGAGAGAGAGAGGACTTTTGGAAGTCAACTCGACTCCCCGTATTGCCTTGGCTGATACATTTCTCCCCATCCTCACTTCAGTGCCATCGAGGAGTGCAGACAAGTGCCTGATGCTAAACCCTGGAGTGTGGAGGGAGGCCCAGTGGGAAGAGGAAAGTGGTGCTCGGAGAGTGCAGTGCCACTCCTACAGCTCTTCCCATTGGGAGACGCCAGCACCAGAGGCAGGGATGGGAAGAAGGTGCCCTGTGGAGTGCAGGCACCAGTTCTGGGGATCTGTTGCCCCAGGGTGCTCACACACTCCCAGGCTCTGCAGCCGATCCCCTCACCTGGGCTCATTCCAAGTGGCTCCATCAGCAGCTCTGCTTCCCAGAGCTGGAAAGGGCAGAGGATTGTTTCTAATGAGGCTTTGCCCTGCTGGAGGTTTGCCTGGTGTGGGCAGTGCCCTACACCCTCCCTGCAGGCAGGGCCGCTCATCCCCCTGCGCTCCCCAGCTCACTCAGCATCTGGAGTTGGGGACCCAGCAGGTTTGGGGATAAAATATGGAGATTGTGGATTGATCGAGGCCATGCCCCACTTGAGGATGGAGGATCCCTACAGGAAGGCAGGGCCCTGGCACAGATCAAGGTGGAACAGCCTTCAGCCTCTCTGCTAGAGAAGGTTTGTTCTCCACATCCTCCAGACATGGCACCCACTGGGCTCTGACCTCCTTCCTCCCACTGAGCAGCACGGTTGGGATATTCGGGAGGCTCCTTCCCCTGATGCCTTGGAGAGGCTGACCTGGAGCAGAGGCTGGGCGGAGTGAAATGATAAAGGGCAGGGATTTATGGAAAGGCCTTCACAGGGTGCACCTTGGGCAGTGCAGGAGTCTCACAGAGACTGCACCCAGGATGGACACAGCCACACGCTTTTAGGACAGATATAAGTTTTGTCCATTTGCATATCAGAGGTTAATTGTCCACTTCCAGCTTCAGGCAGTGCAGTCCCATCCTCCCAGCTTGCTTCCCCCCAACTCACTTTTGTTTCCATTTCTTGGGGCCTGAGACAGTGAGGTGTCCTTGATTCTCAGGCCTGGAGAGGAATTGTTGTGTCTGACCCAAATGGGAAAATTAGCAGCTAACACTCTGTATGGAGCTCGGAGTTACACACTAAAGAATTGCAGGATTACAAATATAGGAAAATATAAAAGCTAAAATCCTAAGGCATCACCCCCCACTCTTTCCCAAGGGCCCAGGATATGATTCAGCCCATCCCAAAGCAGGGCAGATGATTCACATCCTCCAAGCGCCTGTATCTCCCCATCAGCTCCAACAGGAGCCTGGGATGGAAGCTGAAGTGCCCATCTCTGGGTGCTGGATCAGGCCCTTTATACTCTGGAAAACTGAGCAGCACCCCGGCCTTGCAGAAATTAAAACTTCTGGGGTAGAGGGTGATCTTGCAAGGTGCAGCATGTGGAAAATCATCAGTTCTGTGGGATGTGGGGCTGCTCCGTGCCCTGACTGCCTCATCCATTAGTCCATGCAGCCTGACAGGACATACCCTGTTTAAATCTGCTACTCAGCTTTAATTTTTCATGTTTCTTATGCTGCATTTTTTTTTTCCCTGAGAAATTATTTAGGCAGATGGCTGAGCTTGATATTAATACACTTATTTCAACATTTGCATAGAGCATCTGTTAGGGAAAAAAAACCCCAAGTTTTGCAGGTTTAAAAAAAATTATTTTTTTCATCTTCAACTTGAATTCCAAGAATCTCAGAAGACGACCACCCCTTCTAAGAATGCTGAAAATCTTCATTTATATGCCAGTAAGATGGCACTCCACTGAAATGCCAGTCACTAGCAGATGATTTGGAAGGGGAGAGGGAAATGAATGTGTATGTTACAGAACTGATAAAGTCTAGACAAAAAAAAAAGAGAAACTTTGAAAAGCAAGATCCTCAAAGGGTGGCCTAGACGAAGCTGCTGAGAAATTACATTTTTTCTCTTAGAGAAGATCTGACAGGTTGTCTAAATCCCACATCCCTCTTTCTTCTCTGGTAAAATAATATCCTACAATAATTTTGGATTATTAATTTTTGGGCTAGCCACAGTAAAAATAAAACCTCATTATGTGGTTCATCACTGCCTGTGAAGAAGGAGCCATTCCCTTCAGTCCAAACCCTCTGGGTCACCTCCCTATTAAACCCCCAGTGCCAATGCTCTACTTCTACCCCAAGGACTGTCCTGAGGCTGAGTTATTTTATTTCTCCCTTTTATGACATATGGAGCAAAGTCAAATAGTAAATATCTTTCTGTTGTTTTCAGCTGGCCTCCACAGCACGGGGTCTGTCCTGATGAGCTTTAATAACAATGTCTGCCCATCCCTGAGAGCTGTAGGTCAGGCTCAGCTCTCACCCCAGACGTGCATTTGTGTAATTGCCTCTGCAAAAGGCTTTCTCTCTGCTTTAATACCGCATGGGTTTAAGAAGGTGGCTGTTTGTGCCTTCAGTTTTTACTCTGTCTGCCTCATGATTCCCACTCAAGCAGCACAGAGGGTGCAGCCATTCAACCAAGCCCCACTTTTTGACTTGTGATGGAAACCGATCTCACCAGGTCGCAGCTGAAGTGGAGTCACACAACCTACAGCCGCTTTGATTCCAGGCAGTATCTTTGATTTGGAGTCATTCTGGATTTGGAGCTTCACGTTGCAAGGGCAAAACCAGCCTTTTGAGCTGTGCCTCTGACAGGTTTTCCCTTGCTTTGATACATCTCTGTATCCAGCGTCACTCCGGTCTAGGGTGTTACAGTGAGAGGAGTGTTATAAATCACAGCATATACATGCTTTAATTATTTTGTCAAAATGATTTATAAGCTCTAACTTACTGGAAAGTACCAGGCTGTACCCATGGACCAGCCTTTTCTGGTCCTTACCTGCGTTAACTCTGCTCATCACCTCTTCCTCCCACATCCCTGCTCAGGGGATGGCGCTTTCCTGACTCTGGCAGCGCCTTACCTTGGAAACGACTGCGGGAATGGACCTGGGACTGCAGAGATATTTTCCAGCTCGAGCCAAAGTGCCACACGGAGCCCCTGCCATCCCCCCCTCCACATTCCCACCCCGGGGTCACTCAGTTTGTCCCATAACAAACTTTTCTGGCAGGGTGTCAGCTCAGCCAGAGTAATAAAGATTTACAGCCACGGCTGAGGCAATGCCAAAAATACCTGGCATAGCAGGCTGCATCCCAGAACACAGGTAAGGGGGCTGCGATTTACCTCCCTTGCAGTGGGGGAGGGGAGAGCTGAAGGGGTGCGGCTTTTTGAACGTTTTTTTCAGTGTTTTTTGCTTTTTAATGACCTGCTTAACCCATGGCTGAAGGGTGTAATTTATGACTCCGAAATATAACCAGGGGGTTCACGGCCTTCATGCTTTGGCTCCCTCTGCTTTATCACCCTGTTCATTCCTCACAGTTTTGCATGACAGCACAAGGGCTGAGTGCCATCAATGGTATGCAGATAAAAACAGGGGGAAAGGCTTTCCCTCAAAGTCCAGCGCTGGTGGAAGAGTCAAAGGGAGGGGGGGATGGAGGGGAATGTGCTGGGGGAGGCTCTGGAGAAGCTGTGAGATGCCTCTGGAGCAGGCAGTGGGAGATACGCAGAATGGTGATGGAAACCAAGGGCTGGATGCAACCCCACAGACACTGAGGGGCAGGAAAATCTCTCTGGCACGAGGATGGTGGGGCAGAGGCAGGGATGGGGGTATCTCATTTTCCAGCCTCTCTGTGCAGCCGCAGCGGTTTGCTCTGGGTTTGCTCTGGCCTCATCTGCTCCAGCCTCAGCCCCTGCAAAGTGAAGAGACCCTGCAGGAAAGCTGAGTGCCGTGCATGGAAAGGCAAGGAGGCATCCCTCTGCCTTCCTTCATGGCAGCAGCTTGGAGGTTCAGGGTGAAGACGAGCACCTTTCCCTCGTCCTTTGGTGGGGGAACTCTGCGCTCCCTGCTCTGCTCCTCCCTGCTGAACTTCCTCCCCTGCAATTCCAGCACTATATTTAGATGAGAGGTAACACGAGGGATTGTTGACATGCCAGAGGACTTGCTTCCTCCAGGGGTTTCCAGTCAGGAGCAGAGTAGCAAAGCCTTGGGACTGGTTATCTCCCTGCAGACGGACCCAGAGGAGGCTCCTGCTCGTGCCTGGGGGCTGGAGCTGAGCTCCTGCACCTCCTCAGCTTTCCAGCATGCTGGGATCCAGGTTTTGTCAGCAACAGTGGGGCTGGAACGTGGTCACAGCCCTCTGCTCTGAGCTGGAGGATGAGGTTATTTCTTTCTGTATTTCTCACCCCAGCACCACCACAGACACAATTTTGCACTGTTGGAAAATGCTGAGTGGTGGATTCTTTTTACACCCATGGCAAATCCTTGAGGAAGGTCCAGGCCGGACTGTGGAGAGTCATCCATGCCCAGTCCTCTCCCTGACCTCCTTATATCCACTCAGAAGATAAAATCATGCCACTTTGCTTCCCTCATGCTTTTCATGGGAGTCCATACCCAGAAATGTGCTCCCTTGCCTGTCCATTTCCATAATTAAAACAATAAGCAGTGAATGTGATTTAAATCAAGCCTGAGCTCTTGAAAAGCCACCTGTGGTGTTAAAAGCAAGTCAAAAGGTGTGTTAATAGAAGCGTTAACATTTCAGCCTTGTACAGACAGCGTTAATTATAACATTCCCCATCAAGCAGGGCGTTTCAGTGTCCCTCAATGAGCAGGCAGTGGTGATGGGTTTGGGTCTGAGTGCTGGGCTCAGCAGCAGCACAGATCATGAGGGGAACAATGCCAAGCTGGGCAGGCAGGAAGCGTGGGAGGGGGTGGTCTGATTTCCCAGTTAGACCCCTGAAATGCAGGCTGGTATCCCACCCTGGGTGCCAGAGCCACTGGCTACCTGCAGGATAAATGGGATTCAAACATATCTTTGGCACATTGAAATCATCCCAGGACTAGAGAGTGGGCTAAAGCATCCTTTAGGGCATCAGTACCACCACTCTGGGAGAAATTCCTGCAGGCTGTTTGCAGCCTTTGCCAGCTCTCCCTCAGGTTGTCTGTCCTGTCTGTCCCCAGTGATCTCCTCCGGCACAACCATGCAGCTGGTCCTTTGCTCATGAGGTTGAGTCCAAGTTATCAATTCCATTTATACCCTCTCTGACAGACAGGAATCATCAGGTATTCCAGCAGCAAAATGAGCACAGGACCCTCTCCATCCATCACTGCTATCCCAGGGCTGGTGCTTTGGGACACTTGGGAACAATTTGGACCCGTCCTGGTTCCGGAAGAAGCGCAGATGTGTGAAGATTTGCTGTGCCCAGCTCTCCCCTGGGCTGTTGCAAACACCTTTACACATTTACAAACTTACTTTGCCCAAGTAAGACTGGGGAGAGCCAGTCCACGAGCAGCTTGACATTGATACTGCTTGAAGTGGAAAGCAGAGGAAAATGGAAACCGGGAGAGGTTTACATTTGCCAGTGCCAAAATGTTCAAACCAAATAAATTTGTCCTGAGTTTGCTGTCTGGAGAAGCGTTTCAGAATGCTCTGCTTTTCCAGACTGTTGTGATGTGCCTGCTCACATGTGCGCAGGGACAGGCTCCAAGGAAAAACAATAACACCAGAACCTTCTCAGAAAAACCCTCAATTAACTGGATGTGCTTAATCCATCCCCCAAGAGCACAACCCTCAAACATAGTGGGGAATCCATCCTGAAGCTAGCCAGTAACTGATTCTCCAGAGCCATCAGCTGGGACTTAAAACATGTCCTCAAGTGCTCTGCGAGGCAGGGGCCAAAGTCCCACTGAGTCAGCTGAGTCTCTGTCTCTCCATTTTTAATTAAATTCCATTTTTACAGTAGGAAAAAAAGTGCTCACAAGCAGGTGATTAGAGCTTTTTCAGGTCTTTTGATCAGCATGGGACAGAGGACATGTTCAGTTTGTCATTAAACATCCTTTGATGGCTTCTGGAAGTCACATATTTGTCTTAAAAATGTGTTATATTTGATTTCTCTCTCTTCCATGCTTGCTGCTTCATGATTTCGCCTTTTCCAAGTAAACCCTCAGTGTGTACGGAGGACAGAGCAGCATTTCTGCTTGCTCTGCCTCACAGTGTCTGTGTTCTACATGGCATAGATTCTGTTTCTGCAGACTTTCAGGGAGGTGGCATCCTCACCCTCACCATACACATGGAAAACAGGGTGAAGAATAGTCCAAGGCCATGTAAAAGTTGGCAGCACAGCTGGAAATTGAAATATTTTGACAGCAAAGCCCGCCGCTTGCTCCTCCCTCATAAGACCCTGGTTTCTGCCAGGCTCCAAAACTCACCTTCATCCAGCACCTTAAACTACTGATTTTTCTTGCAGGGAAGAAGATCTTGTAGGATGTGTGGAGCCTGGTACTCTGACTGTTTCTTTGGTATTGCTTTACCATGACTGATTAAAGTCCCTGATAAGCCCTCCCCTGCCGCTCGCCACAAAGGCAAACCTGCTGTTTCCATCCTGGCTGCTTTGCCCGTGCTCAGACTCTCCAGGCATCTCCTCACTCGGCCTTCATCACTTCCAGTGTATCCACACGGACTTTATTTTTCACACTAAGACAGACTGAAAAAACTTCAGTTTCTTGACTGCTGTCCCCTCGGCCTGCCACTAAATATTCTTCATCTTAGGGTATGCTCTTGGAATGCATATAGATTCAAGTGCTGCCTCTCAGGGCTGCCATTTAGCTGAGTTCTATGTGTCATTATTCATCCCTCCTGTCTCTCCTCGGGAGAGATGCCAGTCCCACTCACCAGCGTGGCTGGATTCCCCTGTTACACATAACGCCTGCCTTTTCCCTGGATGAAGGTGTTATTTACTGCCTCTCGCTCGCTTGGCTACAGAGAGAACAAAACCATCCCAGCAGTTCCCAGGCTGCTTTGAGAGGTGCAGTGGCCTCATTCCTCGGCACTCCAGCGCGAGCTGTGGCTGCTGGCGAGCACCGACGGCAGAGATGAGCTGTGAGCTCAAACCATGCCAGACTCACCAGGCTTTCCCAGACCCACCAGGCTTTCCCAGACCCACCAGGCTTTCCCAGACCCATCAGGAGACCATGAATCACCCCTTACCCTAAGGGTGAGGCAAGGGCTGATGGTGGTGATGGGATGGGGAGCAGCAGCACCAGAGGGAATTTCTGCCACGGCCGCTGACCACGAAGAGGGTGAGTGCTGACGCCTGTTCAGCAGTGCTTTGATTTTCACTGATGTCAGCAATAAATTCACTCAATCCAGCTCAAATAATAAATTTCTGGATCCTGGAATGCACACAACCGAGTGTGCAAGATATGTGGGCCAAGCATCATGATCAGAAGATGAACCCACCTCCCTTTGTCTCCCAGCTGTCTCCCTGGTACTTCCACCTAGAGCAGGGGAAATATCAGCCAAGCTGTGGGCAGTGACTCGCCAAGGACTTTGCTCCGTGGGGCAGAGACCTTTCATTGCAGGACTGGGCAGGGTCAGCAGAGCATCCTTGTCTCAGCTGTGGGGCAAGGGCCGCCCCCAGCCCCTCCTCTGCAGGCAGAAGGGTGGACATGGGCACAGCCAAGGGCAGAGCAACAGCCTCATCCAATTTGAGCATCCCATCACCTTCCCAACCTCACCACAAGCCTTGGGCTTCTTGCTGCCTCACTACTCCCAGAAGCCTTGAACCACCCCAAAATTTAAAGTCAGACTTTACAGCATCTTGAGATTAACTGAGGAAACAACATCTCCATCAAATTTTATTTTTTGAAGAACAGGATACATGGGGTACTTTGCCAGGATGCCTGCACTATGTAGGGCTGGGCTGTGTGGTGCTGCGCTGCTTTTTGCTTTTTCAGTGTTCCTTGCAGGGATGAGAGACTCACAAAATCATCTTAAAACCAAAGTGATATGTTGCACACAGTTTTCAGCTTCAGCATCCATGGGCTCATTTAAATAAAACACCAAGCAGATTGGGGGAGCTGGGAAACATGACTGGGGAAGCTGGAAAAGCAGACTCCAAATCGTACACAGGCTTGTTATCAAATGTCACCACCACTAAAACAGACCAAGAGAAGGAAAACCCCGGGAGAGTTAAATCCCTTTGCAGAGCTGAGAAATCCAAGCTGCAGAGCCCATTGTTCCCCTAGCACATCGATTTGGGAGGAATACTTGGAGATACAGTCATTTTCCTGAGCAGGACGTCATCTGCTTAATGCTTGTTAGCGCTAATGAAAATCATACAGCCCGAGTTGTGCTCCAGCCAGTAATTCCTCTAAGTGCTGCCATCTTCACTGTCATCTCAGGGAAGATGCAGGAGCAGAGCCTGAAATATTGAACTTTAAATTGGTGCCAGCTTTAAACAAAGCAAAGCCACTGCAGAGGATGCAGAGAGGTTTATTGGGTTGCCCTTGAATTTTATCCAGCTGGATGGGACAGGCCACAGGCACTTGCCTTTATAATGGTCCTAATAAAAATAAAAGTGCAGAATTCTCCACCAGATTCCTAAGAAAACTCCGGGGTGCCCGCAGGGGGAGGGCTCTCATCCTGCCACATGCCCGTGGAGTCCTTGTCCCACCAGCCCCTACAGGGATGGTGATACACCAGCCCGGTGCTGGTCTCTGCAGGGGACAGTAAAGCTGGTGGAATCTCCCCCTTAAAATCATCACCCAATCCTTTACCCTTCCTTATCTGCCACGGGCAAGAAGCCAGGTTAAGGATTTGTTGGTCAGGAGTGTCCAGACCACAAAGATCACACATTTCCTCTGTGATCTCGGCCAGTCTATTCACCTCTCGGCCTTAGCTTCCTTACTTTTAAAGTCTAGGCAATAACAGCCTCTTAGAGGAAGGAAGTGTGAGGATTTGTATGTTAATATTTGTAAGACACTCAAGGGATAAGTTGAGGAGCTCCATAAAAATGTCTAGCAGAGATGAGTGATGATTTTTCTGGGCGTATCTTGAATCCAGCCCAGGGCTGCTATTGTTCCCAGAGCACCTGTGGGTACCAAGCATGGGGAACACATTCCTCAGCTGCATAAAGACGGGGAAAATAAGAGGCAAAAGGAAAATCTCACATTGCTCCAGTGGGTAAAGCCTTCACTCACAACTATATATACCAAATCTGCACTAAAATCTGGATTAATTCCCAAAGATATTTTCCATTTTTGGTCTATTTCTTCAGTGTTTCCTTTGGTGACCATGCTGGTAGCTGGCTGGATCAGATGTATTCCCTCACTCGTTCCATGATTAGTGATCTCTGAAGTGTTGTGGCTCTCCTGACAGGTCTCAGCCACAGCTCTCATTTCGTGCAGGCGTGGGGCTGAGAGTCCCTGCTTGGTCCTGCTGCTCCCTTGGAAATGCGGACTGAACAGCAAAGGTGTCGAGGGAGAGAAACCTGAAGTTCCCATTCACGTAGCTGGGAAGGGAATTTATTCCAAAACATGCTATTTTAGGCCTTATTTCTACACTCAAAGAATAAGACCACTGTGAAAAAAGAAAAAGCTTTCACGGAAAAGTGGCTGCCTGCTGGTGGGCAGTAGAAGGTGATCCATGACTTTACTAATGAATAGGGTGGTGTTCAGGAAATGAAATCTGAAAGTGTTTTCCATTCTAGGAAAGCACTGGAAAAGCCTGGCTGTGGCAATAAGACATTACTTCACTTTCTTTGCTGGGGTGATCTATTGCTTTGCAGAGCCGTACAGCCTTGCCTGTGGATGCAGCCACAAGGACAGAGTTGGGAGGAACTTCTCTGCTTGTCCTTCTGGATGAGTTGCCTTTTCATGCACTGATTAAATATGTAGCACTGTGGAAAGCCTGATTTTCTGCATGGCAGCCTGGAAGTCTTAGGTCCAGGAATAAAAAGATCATTTATCAACGACACCTCTTTTACCCGGAGTCCTGGTGGAGGGATCAGCTCCTGGGTGTGATTGTGAGAGTTCAGGAGAAGTTGCAGAAGTGCAGCAGGGCCAAAAGCAAAGCACAGGACCTTGGGATTTTGTCCATCTGTGATAAGAAACCCGCTTGAGTAGCAAGGAATGGAGAGGCTGTTGCTGCAGATGGCTTGCACAGGCACCTTTGCACTCCCTGCCTCCCTGATGGGCACGGGGATGCCAACAACCATACAGTCATCTGTTCCTTTGCTGCCAGGGTGGCTTGAAACTGGTGTGAGAGCTCAGCCCTGGCGTGGTGACAGGGGCAGCAAAGCAACGGTGACACCATCCTCGAAAGAGAGAGCTGCTGAGGACATGGGAATTGCTATAAATAACGCCGTGTTCGGTTGTGAGCTGTGCAGCCTCCACGCGGATGAGCAGAAATTTGCCTCAGGCCGGTGTCCTGAGACTCAGGGTTGTTCAGGCTTACCTGCTACAGAGCCAGGAGGCAGAGGAGAGCAGGATTAGGCCAGAATGTTGATTTTTAAGGCTTGTGAAAAGTGGCTGTCAGGCCTTTTGCGTACATATTTGCACAATGCAGAGGCAAACACCAAACCAGCTGAAGCCCAGGGCAGCCCAGTCAGGACACCTGGAGGGTACAAGACAAGGTCTTCTCGCACTTCGAGGAGACAGCTTGTGGAAACAGACCTGCTCTGACAGAGGCTGGTTTCTGTAGCTGGGAAGAGTGTGAATCCCAAAGCAGAGGGCCCTCGATGAAGCGCAGCTTGCTGCCAAGGATTCCTCCTCCCTCCCCCTCTCCCTCCTCCGAGGCTCTGACACTGGAAATGGTCCTGCTGATTAGACAGTGTCAGAGCTGCCGAGCCCGAAGCTGGAACATGGAGTGCTGTTCTGATGCCCACGTTTTCAGAAGGAAGTTGAAAAATTGAGGAAGGTGCCAAAAACAGCCACAAAAATGATACGAGGGCTGAGAGAAATGGCTTATGTGAGACTCGCACAGCTCGAACTGTTTAGCTTATCAGGAAGAAGATGGAGAGGGCATTGTAGTTCATAACCTTCTCTTGAACAAAAGCAAAACAAAAGCAGGTATTAAGTATGTCTTTAATCTATCAGAGAAGCCATAGCATGAAGTGGTGCTGGAGTGCAAGGCCGGTCAAACTCCAGCCAGGGAAAAGGATTTGTGCATTCCCCTTAACTGTGAAGGTTAAAACCACTCTGGGGAGGGAACTATGCTCCATCTCCTGGGATCCAGGCAGAGCATTTTCTGATCATGCCACCAGTTCCTTGGTGCTGGACCTCAAACAGATGGGGTCTGCTGGATCCTGGAACTTGGAGGAGAGAACACAATGATCCCTTCTGGCTTGAGGCTTTTCCATTCCCAGCAAGGCAGGAAGAAGGAGACAGCTGTTCAGTGGCCACAACCCACACCACAGATTTACCACTCAAAGCAGGCTTGTATCCTCTGACCAAAAATACCAGCCCAAGGCCTGATCAGCAGCTGCAGACCCTGATGTTCAAAGGGCTGGTGCCCAAATGTGGTGGGATGTGACACTGGGTGTTTTTCTCCTTCGTGCGATGAGAGATTGCAAATATCAGATGAGTTTTGGTTATACTGTGGGCAATCTGAGGTCAGACCTTGACCCATCTCTGACAACTTTCTCTGGTGGGACTTCCAAGGTGGTGCCCCCACAAGAGGCCGTGCATGGAGAGCCATTTGCTTTTGCTTCATGGCCAAAGCTGGGTTGAAAATAACTCCAGGCTTTGTGTGATGCAAACTCAGCAGCAGCCCCCAGAAATAGGCAGAACCCAGTGGCGTGGTTGCACATACCTCTGTGGGGCAGGGCTGGCCAAAAATAAGGGCTGACCAGAACAAGAAAATGACCTACTGGAAACAGCCTGGCCCTGCTCTGTGCAGGCCCCATTTCCACCTCTGTAACGAGGTGTAAAACATTCCCCAGTCGAAACATTAACTTGTTTATATGCTGTCTCTGACTAGGTGTAAATACTTACTCAAGGCACGGATAAGGGGGGGTGGGGGGGGAAAGCTTTAAATGCTTTAACATTCAAAAAAGGTACTGTGTGTACCAGGAGTTTCAGTGATCACTCTGGGAGAGCCAAGCGGCTGAGCAAATTAGCCTTGGATCCGAACAACCTTGCAAACGGCTGTCTAAGAGTGAGCAAATACCATGTTATTAAAGACAAATGAAAGTAGCAATTCAACTGAAGAAGACAAAGAGTTTTGCTCATGTAGATGCTTAATAATTTTTTCCCGTGAGCGCTTCTGCGATCAAAGCTGATAAGAGCCAAGCCTCCTTTATATTCATCAGCCCTCGAATGATTGTTTAGTGAAGGTCTGATGCAAATTGCACGTGTCACAGTCCCCACCGCTATCTGGAGCCCGTGATTCATTTCAGCCCGAAGATTATGGTGCAGTGTGAGGCTTGTTTGTTCAAGAAATGCTCCTGCTCTAACCTTCTCGGAGGGCTCCATTAAACACAGCGCTTCCCACTTCGTCAAGAATGTGTCTCCTATTTCCAATAAACACAACGGCAAATTAGGTAGGGAGAGGGACCCAAAGAAAACAAACACGCTTGGAACAGAGACTGGAATTTCTGTAGCGTTTGAAATTCAGGGAGTTTTTGCAGCTGGGGAACACAACACCAGGCGAGGACCATCTCACACCATCGGGCTGGGCACCTGTGAAAGCCAAGGCCAAGGTGCTGTGCCAGAGCAGAGTTACTCCCCCCATGAGCCCAGATTATTCTGGATGTAGCCAGCAGCCGTGCAGAGTTGTGCAAATGTGTTCCACAGGGCTTTAGACCCCTCTGGGGTATGATACAAATTTTCTTTCAAAAGATAATAAAGAGGCAACATGCTGCCTACTTTCCCTTCCGTGTGTTTTCTCCCTGAACATGCTGCCAAGAGAATTATTTCTGTCCAGCTGAGTCCTAGAGCCTTCCTCCACCAGCGCGGACAGGATCTGGCTGTCATTACACAGAGCATCACCCCTAAAGCATTTGCCCAGGCTCAAGGAGACCACGTCTAGGCTGGTGCGGAACAGGGCATCCAAAGCCCGTGTGCTCCCAGGAAAGCCGTGCAGTGCTGGTTCCCTGGCAGGCTGCCTGGGCAGCCAGATGTGCCTGACTCATGCTGGGGCTGAGGGCACCACACCACGCCGAGATCCCTGGGAGAGCCTGCAGGGCAGCACGGGACAGGGGACTCGGCTTGGAGGCCTGAGGGACACTAGCTGTGGCCAGGCTGCTGCTGCCATGCGCGGGGCCAGGTTGTTCAACACGGACTGTGTGCTCTGTAGCTGTGGCCTTGGGAGAGTTCCCCAAGGATGCTGTGTGGCTGTTCCCTTTCGAGGCTCCTCCTGCCTGCCTGACTCCTGCACGGATTGGCGTCAGGGGACTGGGTCTTGCCGTGGGTTGCGTGGGAGCTGCAGGAACGTGGGCTGCAGGCTTCACTGACACTGCTCCTCCGGTGTCGCTGCTCAGAGCCTGGCTCCTCCGGGTGGATCTGGTGCTGAGCCCTCACTCCCATCAGCCCGAAATTTCCAGTTAGAGCAATCTCTGCGTGGAGCCTGCTGTGCTCTGGCTCTTGAGATAGCTAATCTTGCCTGGGACTCCTCCTAGCAACAAATATGTTTGTGCCCAATGTGATAGTAAACACGAGAGGTGGAGTGAAAAGCATGCAGAGCCAGGAGAGCTGAAGGAAGGGGCTCCCTATCTTGAGCAGAGTAGCTGGCTTGGTTTCTCTCTTTTTAAGCTTGGACTGATTTCATGAGGAGAACAAGGCATCAGATATTTCCCTTTCCTTGTCTAAGTGCGTCAGATCTTTAAGTCTCCATCGGCTCTGCCAGAGGCAGCAGTGGCTGCCATGGCCAAGTGGGGAGTGTGGTGCAGGCAGCAAACACACAAAACTCCTCTCACTCCTTTGCACACTGTCAGGATTCTGCACCTGTATTTAATCAATCCTAATTCTGCAGCTTTTTTGATGTGGAAGGGACAGAAGCTGGAATCACTCCCTTTTTATGTACCCTAGTCTGAGTATATGGCAATATTTGTAATATATTTTACTTATAACATATATAGAGACATGAACATCTGAAGTGCAAAGCTGTGATTTATGTTTCCAGCACAGCTGGATCCAAGAAACAGAGAATGCAGCACATGCTGTCAAACCCCGGCTCCCAAAATCCAACCTCGGAACTCTGTGCTGATGAAGTTGTGGTCAATCCATCAAGATAAAGAGGGTCAAGGTCAGATTTACACCCACTGGGTCCAATCAATATCCAGCTAAGACCACTGATTTCATGGCTGTTCAGCAGAGTGGGATCTCAGAGGCATTGGAGTGGGCAGGTTGTCTCTTGCACTCACTGCACCAAGTGACTCAGGGATCTGGATCTTTATAGCAAGGCTCCTTTTCTCCAGTCTTCTTTAGGAATTGCATCCCAGGAAGCACGGGGTCCCTGCCCATGGCAGGGGGTTGGAACTACGTGATCTTTAAGGTCCCTTCTAGCCCAAACCATTCTGTGATTCTGTGAAGAAGTATAAACCAGACCCCAAAAAGATGAAGCCACAGGCTCTCTGGCCTTCACCCAGCTTCTTCCCTGCCTGCCCTGCAAATGATGACAGCAGCAAATCTCCATGAGGTTTTGTGGGCACCTGGTCCTCTTCCACGGCTCACACCAGTTGGCCCAGTCCAGATCTTTTCTTCAAGGTTTGGCTGAGCCAGTTCAACTCATGACATTGGAAAAAACCCTGTTCCTGTGTTTTTTCCTGGCAAAGTTAGTTTTCTCCCTAAAGCCACTCACAGTGGAGTCCAGCAGCCACAAGGGAAGAGGGAGCACAGCAGAGCTGGGAGCGAGGGAGAGGAGAGCAGGAGGGATGGGAGGAGAAGCAGGACCTTTACCTCCTCCCTGGGTCTCAGGTAATGGCACTTGCAAGCAATTTCTATCTGTGTTCAACATGGGAATGCTCACTGCAACCTACTTTAACTCTTCAGGCTGTGTGGAGAAGAACTATTCTCTTGCCCCATTAATAAGAAGCTCCATTTGGCTGCTGCCATGCTGGCACTGCTCCTTGGGCCAGCTGGTCTTATCCCAACACAGAGCTGGCATTGCCCCAGATCTCGGCCATCAGATTTCCCATGGGAGAGGACAGATGTCCAATACTAACCCTGCTTCTGCCTGCCATGAACCACAGCGTCACGTGTAGGTGCTGGGTGGTGGTGAGGAAAGAAGGGCACAGCACCAAGCCTCCAACCCAGCAAGGAAAACCCTCTAACCAGCTCCAGGCTGCCTCCCATTTCCAACTGGAAAATCTATTCACTGTACCTTCTCTTTGATCATTAGACCCGAAGCTCCCATGACTTGCTGCTCAGACTCTGCCAATTCGCAGTCACAATTCCCCCCACCCCACCCAAGTGCCTCCTCCTCTGGATGTTTTGTCATTAAAAATCTTTCTAACTTTTGGCTAATTGGCAGAGGTTACGTGCATGCTACAGAAAAGGAGTAAATCATTATAACCTCCTGCCTCTGTAGTCAATTATAGATTGTTTTCCCAGCTCAGCTGATTTGGCAGGCGGCGGCATTGCAGTAAAAAATGAAAGTCTTGAGCCAGCGTGCCTGACGTCTTTGCTCAAGAGCAGCTCAAACCAGAACCCTGCACCTCAGCCCGCACCCCGGTCTGGGGAGGGATGAGTTTGGATGTCAGCCTGTCCCAGGACTGTGCAGATTGAGCGAGTCTCTCATTCATTCATTTCTTCCCTTTTGCCCGGGTCAGAATTCAGCTTCTCCAACGCCACCAGGGTGTTTGGCTCCAACCCCTTCGGACCATCTCTGCAGGAGGGGATGTTCATGTGCATCCTCACCACCGCTTTGCTCCTATTCCTCTCCTTGGCCCTTGGTTTCCCTTCTCTGGTGCAGAGGGGAGATTCTCTCCCACCTGGGCTCCACACCAACCTTTGTGTCCGAGAGCAAATGTTTGAAGAATGTCTGGGATTTGTGTTCATAAAGACTCTTGTTATCTCACATACTTCAAGAATTATTTTACCAGAGCTCTGCAATTTCTTGGCCAGACACCTTCAGTGACTGTGCAGGGGCACAAAACCCAGAGAAGCAACAACAGACTGAAGTGTCTGAGTGTCCCTTTGGCCACTGTCACTAAACAGAAGCTGAACTATTTCTTTACTCTTTAGAAACTTGAGCAAAACAAGGTGCTTGTCCAAAAGGCAGGACTCTGGAGCATGTGCCAGGACATCACTAGGCAATGTCCAAGTGCTCTGTTTACCAGCCCACCACCTGCCAGGGCAGTGCTGATTGTGCAGCCGGTCAGGGCATGACAGAGGGGAGCACTTTGGGAGGCTGCTCAAACCCAGGACAGCCAGACAGTGCCTTCCCGACCATCTGCTGCGGAGTGGAGTGCGGTGCAGCACAGAACTGCAGCTGCCCCTGTTGTGGGTTGGGATAAACCAGGATTTCCAGCCTGTTTTGCTCCGTGATGACTTTCATAAGTCAGTGTTTGCTTTCACATCACATCCTGAGCGTTGTCTGAGCTGGTAAACCACCCACCTTGCATTTCCCCCCTCACACCCCTATGGAAAGGGCTGGATCACATTTTGGGGCTTCCTGGAACACATCACCGAGGCAATGCTGGATCACCAGGTTGTCTCGGTGCCACAGAAGTTGTTTCTGGGTGGGCTGGACCTGAGGCTGTGGTGAAACCTAAAGAACAGAATTCACAGCAGGTCACACAGGTTTCTGTGATTGACATCTTCCAGTCAAGATGGACAAGCTGGAAAACGGCTCCTGACCCAGGATCTCCTGCTGCTTTTGCTGATCTTATAAATGAAAACCTGATTTTTCTGCTTGGCTGTGAAAAAGGTGTACGTCCTTCATCCTACTTGAGGTTCAAGATTTTCATTGACATGGAAGACCCAAGGGCTCCAACCATTTGGCAGAATGCTAAAAGTGCCTCTAGTCCCTGGAAAAGGACCAAACCTAGGTCTCTGAGGCTGTTTAGGAGCAGCCATTTACTCTATAATAGAAGTAAAGAATTAACTAGTTTGGTCCATTTGGCTTATCCAACAGAAAATTACAAGGCATTGAATATCTTAATGTTTGTATCTCTCTCAGTATGTGTGTAGGGAACAGGTTTTAGAGGACAGGTAGCCCTTGCTGGGCAGTGATCAGAGGGTGAGAGGCAGAGCCACAAAAATTGGACCCAGAAATAAAGTACAATTTTTAACAGCACAAGTGATTAACCAGTGAAAGCGCTTCCTTACTACTGCACACGAAGCCTTTAAATCATATCTGGATGTTTTTCTGGCTGAGAGACTGTAACTCAGCCAGAGGTGATGAGCCTTTTGAAGGCATTCCCAGATAAAAGGCCAAAGCAGGAAGAGGTGATGGGATGCAAACAGCAGCTCCATCTGCTGCTCCTGGTCCCAAACGTGAAGAAGAGCAGACCACTCTGGGTTGCTTCCACAGTCAACAAGCCCAGCATGGGTTTCTTCTCCTAAATCTATCGCATAATTTAAGGCAGAAAACTCTCACCCTAGAAGTGTCTATTTTTCTTCACTAATCACAAAGTGAGTCTGGGGCTGATGGTTCCAAGGTGCACGGCGGCTCCAGGTACCTGGTGTTCAGGGAGGAGCATCCTGTCTCTGCCAGGAGCACGTGGCTCTGCCGCAAGGTGGATTCTGTCCTCTCCTCCCCCTCAATTCCATCCTTTCTCTGAGGTTTTCAATCCCCCCTTCTGAAGGGCTTTGAAGGAAGTCTTCCTTTGCAAAGGCACTGAGTGAGGCCCTGAGCTCAGCTTGGGATTTTTCCTGTAGGACAGCAATGTCCTAATAATATCCTCAGCACAAAGCACAGGGACACTTCAGGAGGAAAGGAACACAAGGTTCTGCTCTCTCTTATTCAAACACTTTTAAATTGCAGTGCCAGTTTTTTTACCAAATCTTTTTTTAGGGAAAAAAAGGAAATTCAGCTATCCAGAAACGCCGTGCAGATTTGCGTCAGCTTTTGTTGAATTGCCTAAAATAACAATTATTTTTTTTAAAAAAAGAGTCTGTAGGAATTATGTTAGATAAAATCTGATGTTTGCCTTTCAGGATTACAAAATCAAGAAAAAATATTTCACTTAAAATTAATTTCTTGTTTTTAGTGTTTTCCTAATTCTACCTTTTACAAGTGTTTCAAATCTTTCAAAGTGAAAAGAACTCCCTTAGTTCCCAGCTGAAAGAAATGCTTTCTTCAGCAAGTTTTTTCCTTATTAATTGATTGATTCTCTCCAAATTTTTCTGATAATTGCATTTCTGGTCAGCTTAAATCTGAACTTTCAGTGAACTATACCAGTCACTGAGCTGCTTTATCAGCTTAATTAGTTAACGAAGAGCTTGTTATCAGTACTACAGGTTTCTTTGACCCAAATTCCTCACACCTAGAAATGTAAATAACACCCCCCCCCAAAATAATTCCTGAAAAAATCACATTGATTGATTCACTTCAAACACACCTAATGGGTTATATTTCTTGGCCAGTTAATATTGATTTATTTCAGGCAGTAATTAACCACTCTGTGAATAAGGAATGTTTTATTTTTTTGTCTGTGACAATATGTAGTTGTAAAGAAGGATCGATACTGATCCAGCCAAACCCCACTGCACTGAGAAATTGCTGCTGTTTGCATTTATTATTTATACTGCTTCAGAGGTATCCGAGTGCATCGTGTGGCAGTGCACTGTTGATTTAAAAGTGATAAAAGATCCAGTTAATTTATGGATTTTGGTGAACTTCCTCTCCCTGCAGAGCACGCGTGCACTTATCACAGTGGTGAGCACAGCCCAGCCCTCCTCCTGCCCCTGGTGTGGCCTGACCTGGTCTGATTTCCAGCAAAAATCCTGCTAGTCTAGACTTGATGGTCTCAGAGGCCTTTTCCAACCTTGGTGATTTGATGGTCCTGTGAACCCAAACCACTCCATTTTCCCCACCTCAGCACCTGCCACCAGCCTGCTCTGCAACGGGAGCACTCAAAAATCAGCTTTTGGGGCAGCTGGGAGGTTTGGACCCGGTGTGGCTGTAATTTCTGTGTGCTGACACCACTATATCTGGGTGACACTGCAGTGCAAGGGCTCTGCTCACCCCTGCACCTCGGCAAAACCAAGCAGGCAAGCACCACATATCCTCAAAAATCCCATATGACCTAGAAGGCAAGAGCCATGCACCCTACAGGAGCCTGTATAACCTAGCAGCAGAGCGCCATATATCCTAAAAAAAGCCCATGTAAGCTATGAGGAAAGCACCATATAACCTAAAAAGAGCCCTTCTGGTGACCCAAGGCACACACCAGTTTTTCACTCCCGTTTCTACGTCCATGAGTTTTCTGCAGGGCACAGATTGCAGCAACTGCTGCTGTCAGGGAGCTCCTCTCTCCCAAGGAGATCTCCAGAGTAACTCCACATTACCTTCAGTGATAAAATACTCATAATTGTTTTCCCCTTTTCTTTAACTACAGCAGCTGGATGTTCTAATCAGACGGTATCAGGTGATTTAAGGTGGTATTTTTTTTTTTAAAAAAAAAGCCCCTCACATTATTTATTTATAGTGTTTTTGCTGCATATTTCAGCTAGGAAAGATTTTGCCTGAGGGTTGATAAAATAGCCTGCACAGTGTCTCACAAGCAGGCAAACACAATAAGCAGGCAGACACAAGAGTAAACTCTTGCCACATATTTTTCTCCTCATATTTTAGTGTTGTGGGATTAGAGTGTTTATGTTAGATTTGTTCTCTGTTATTTTCTTCCCTGTGTATGGTGATTGGAGAGCTGCAGTGTGACTCAAGCACAAAATATATCCTTTAAAACTTACCTTCCACCCATGGCCTCATGCAGTGTCTGCTCAAAATCCCCAGCTCCTGGAGCCTGGTGATTATTTATCAGTTTAAGAACTTTTTTCCCTTCTTAAATGTAAAAAAAAGAAAAAGTTTATCTCCCTCGTGACTGGAGAAAGCTGCTTGAAAGAAACTCATCTGTGAAAACAACTAACACGCATGGTCTTTAAAACCCTGTGGTTTTTTCCAAATTCAGTCTCATGATTTTTCCGTGTTGGCTGCGGAGAGGGAGATCTGCCTCGTGATCCTTGGTTCTCGTTAGTGGCATTGTCACGATTGTCACATGTGGGAATGTGCAGCTCCAACACAAAAAACCAGTGCAGCATCCCTTGTCTTCCTGCACAGGGCTGGATCAGGAATCCCCACGGGATTCTTGGCACATCCAGGGGGATCCACAGCATGGGGCAGCCACCTATGGAAGTCAAGCCATGGCTCAAACCAGAAATTTGAGTTAAACGATGGATTTTTGGCACTTGGGAAGTTGTATGTGTTCAATATGTTTAATTAACACTCTTCTATTCATCTGGGATAATTATATCAATATCAGAGTTAATTACAAGTAATATTTATAGTGTCACACTAAGCTGTGTATGCTTTCAGAAATAAAACGAGGTAATTCTTAATTTACCAGAAATGCAGAAGGGAAAAAAAAGAAACATGACAGTGATCTAATAGTTATGAACAAAATATGCCTAAAAATACGTCTAGAAACTGGAATTGTTGTATGAAAAAAAATCAACATAATGACATTTTTCTTAAAAATATCAGAAAAGCCTCAGAATAGCAGAACTTTTTGTGAGTAAATGTGGGAGGCCTGAAGTGAAACATTCCAGAAGTTGGGGGTTTGCCTCAGTTTACAGAGGTGGGGAGTGAACAGAAAAGGTGAAGAAGGGAGCAGTGAAAAACTGTATGAAATTCCTCAACCAAAGCAAATGTTTCTGAGTGCCTCGAGCTGCATCGAGGCAAGAGAAAAGTTTCTCATGGATGAGTTCTGCTAAAACTGCAAAGTCCTTGCAGGTGATTTGGATCCCAGCAAAATCTCCCCATCCTATTTTGTGTGTCCTGACAAGATCCACCTCCATCCACAGCGCGCAAGTCCCTCCTGCGACGGCGACACGGCGCCCTTGGCCAAACTGCTCCTTGTGTGTCCCCCTTGGGCTGCCTGTTCCCCCAGTGCCACAGCAGTGCCACCACCCTCCTCTCCATCTGCCAGCCCTGAGAGCTGCTGCCTCGGCATCCCAGCCCAGGAAAACCCCGGGCTGTCCCTGCAGAGCAGAGGAGAACTCAGGGGATGCAGCACCCAAGGCTTGCAGTCTGCGAGCAAAAGGCCAAACCCTTCCCCATGGAGAGATTTCATGGAGCATAATTTTTAGTGGAAAAAGTTTAGGAAATAAGAGCTTTGAAGTCAGTGGGAGTGATTTACACCATCATGTGGCCTTACTTGTAATCCAAACAGCATGAAAAATAGATATCTGAAGTGGCTTGGTTGCTTTTTTTAAAGGCAGATCAACTGTTATTACTGGAAAAAGTGAACAAAGGTTCAGGGGCACAAGGACATCTTCAGCCTTCAAAGTCTGAAACATTTCTTTAATTTCTTCAGCTGTTTCAGATAAATAATTCCAATGTTTGAGACATTCAGATATGCAACATTTAAATAATAACATGTCAGGTATCAATAAAACTATGTACAGTATATATTCTATTCCTGTAGAATTAAATCATAAACCCAAAATATTATTTATATTATCAGGAAACAAACATTCCTTATTAAAAAAGAAAAGCACACCCACACAGACTGCTAGGTACAAGTTGTCCATGTTTGTCCTTCTGAATCAAAGAGCTTTGAAAACTTTGGAGTCCAACCTTGGGAGTGTCCATCATCAATCTCCTTTGAAGCTCTTGAGGACTGAGGATACTTGAAAGTCTCTGAAAGATTCTGGACCTCGGTTACAGAGGGAAAATGGAATGACTTAAGAGTACTCAGCTGCTGGGTTGAAGTCGCTTTGCACTTTGTTCAAATGAAGAAAAAAGGAAAAATATAAAATCTGGGGGAATTGTTTTTATTGTTAACTCCTGTCTTCGAAATGCTATGGCAATAACAAAAGCATCTTCCAGCACACAAAAGAGTAGAAATAAAGGTTAAAGCTGGGTGGAACTTTATCTTATTTTTTTTTTTAAATCTTTTTACTTTAATTGCCAGTTGTGATGGCAAGGGGAAAAAAATATGTAAAAAGCAAGAATAGCTAAAAATAGGTCAGATAAAAGGCAGCATATCTAGCCATAAATTATCCAGAGCCCAATAAAAGCTCAGTGAATGAGACAGTGGAATGTGTGGGGGCATGAAGACATAATGATATTAAATTAGAGCTTGCCTTCCAAACTGAAGAGGGCTGTGAATTACTCTCATTTAAGAGCCTTACAGTAATCGATAGCGGCTTTCGCTGCCTGTGGACAAAATCTCATAAATCCCTTTTCTTTTGAGTGGCTGTGCAGGAGGAACAGACCATGGATGCTTCAGGATAGGCAGGTGGAGGGGGTCCCCAGGCCGCTGCGATCGCGGCAGTGCCCGGACTCTCCATTCCAGCTCGGATTCGCTCCTCCTTCCCACCCCCGCTCCCAGAGGGTGCTAAACGCTGCGTGTGCTAATTGCTGTGCCATCGCACTGAAGAGGTAAAACACTGGAGAGCTGGGCTCCCTTTGGAGGAGTGAAATCTCCTCGAAATCCTCTGCCTCCATCGTGTGCTCCCTCCGGCTGGAAAACGTCCCTGTAATGTAACATCGAGTCCGAGTCTTCTCCCGGTGTTTAGACCAGTGCAATCCTTACATGTAGGAACAACACAGTTTCCCTATACATAATTTGGTGATCTTCCAGTGAGTGGCCAAGGAATCCAAATTATTCGTGTCTGCATCCACCTGAATTTACCAGAGCACCTTCTCATGAGCCCCATCCCTTTCCACACAGGTAGCGTTTGTACACGGGTACAATTTCTATGCTTAGAAGTTCCCTCAGTTCTGAGACTTGCCAAGAAGTGCTGGTGTCTTGATTTTTAGGGTGGGGTACAGTAGTGTGAGAGATGTCTGTGGGCACAGAACACCTGCAGAGCCCATAATCCCATAGCCAAGGCTTATTACGGGCCACAAAACTCTCCCTAACCCCCTCTTCACACACTGAAGACCAAAAATAAAAGTAAAATATGCCACAGGAAGAGAGGAAGACACACAGGGGGCATGTCCCATGTCCTCAATCATAGAATCATTGGATCACTAAGGTTGGAAAAGACCTCCAAGATCATTGAGTCCAGCCATTAGTCCAGCACCACCCTGTTCACCACGAAACCCCGTCCCCAAGTGCCACATCCACACAGCTTTTGAACACTTCCAGGGATGGTGATTGCACCACTGCCCTGGGCAGCCTGTTCCAAGGCCTGACCACCCTTTCAGTGGAGAAGTTTTTCCTTATATCTCATCTAAACCTCCCCTGGCACAACCTGAGCCCCAGAGGGGCGCGTTAAAGGCCTCCCAGAGGGAGCTGGAGAATGAGCCATGCCTCCTGCTATGGAAAAAGGTGACAAATGCCAGCAATCCCAATAAAGCTCCAGGATGAGCCAAGCTTCACTGCCTTCCTGGGATATTTGCATTGCCTCTTGTGTGTTAATAATTAACAGGAATCTACTTCCAGAGCCATTACCTTGGGCATGTGCTCATCTTCCTGGTGGGTTTAGGAAACAAGCCCTCAGAACAGATGGACGTGATCCTCGAAGGCACAGATGGACGTGATCCTTGGAGGAGATGAGTAAGGAGAGGGCGCAGCTTGGCCATGAGAAGGAAAACAAACACGTGCTTTTGGCAATGGCAGTGGGCAGAGGAGTTATCAGGAGCGTTATCAGGATCTCGGGAAGGAAATTGCCCTGCCGTGCCCAACATCCCTTGTCCAGCCGGGGTTTTCTCAGCCCTCAGTGTGAGAAAGCAGAGGCCCACGGTTATCTGCATTCCTCTCATTCCACCACCAAAGTCTCCCTGCGGTTCATTTCCTCCAGAAAGGTATTAGGGAATATTAAGGGGATAGGAATCTGCTCATTAAGGACACGTCCGGCAGATCCCTCGCTCGCAGAGGAAAGACTGCAGGGCTTAATTTACCCAATTGTTGATGATTGATTAGCAAGGCCACTTTAAAATGCTTTTGATCCCCAAGTCCCCTCATTACAAACATGGCTGCGGCTGAAGCCTTGGACTATTCCCAAGTAATCTGGGAAGCTGAGGGAGCTTTGACCAAGTTTTTATTAGTATTCCAATCGATAAGCACAAAGGGGCAGATGAAGAAAGGCATTTTGCCAGATTGCATCCACCTTCCCAGGTTTTCCACAGGCTTGGACGGCTCCACTGGGCTGCTGGTGCTTCCCACAGTTGCACTCTGGGTGTGCAACAGGCCCTGTGCACGTGTGCCTGGCCACGGGGCCTGTGCAGCTGCAGCAGTTGTGCAAACACACTTTGGATCTGCTGAGGCCGTCACGGCTGCTCGGGTGTTGGGAGCGTGTCTGGAGCGCCAGGCTGCATGGGAAGCACACACGTGGCAAGGCAGGCAGGGCTCTGGGGTACACGGAGGCCCCCAGGTCATGCTGGTTTTAAATGAGGCTTTTCATCTGACGCGCTAAAATTTTACGTCTCTCACAGTGAGAAGGCGGAGAAGTTCTGACCAGCCCAAGGAGAGCCTGTTCTCAAAGTGAAATGTCCTTTCTCCAGTCTGAGTCCCCAGTCAGGCAACAAGCACTTCAGTGAGAGAAGGGTGGAGAACAGGCAGACAGATGGCAGGACAGGTCCTGCCACAGGAGGCAGAGAAAAGGCCAGGAGACTGGCATGGAAGAGAAAAAAAGGAGAAACCCCACATAAAGCTGTCCCTAGCAGGTGTCTTGTGCCTCAGGCCATTTCTAGTCTGATCCCAGACCTGCCTCTGAATTTGCATCCAGACAACCTCCAGATCGACTCCAAAATTATGCATTGAAGGCTGATTGAAGTCTGGTCCACTCAGGAGATACACGTGGTGCCAATTTGGATTTGGGTCTCCAGAGACTTGTTCGGCTGCAAAGTGATCACAGGTAACTCCTCAGACACCGACGACCACGTGAGACAGGCTGAGATCTGCTGTTGAGAAGCCTTTTGTGGAGAGCAGGCTTTCAAATCATTATTAATCGAGGTCTCACATCTTCCCATCTGCTTCTGGTTCTCAGCCTGGCTTCCAGGTGGCAGTGAGCTGTTCACTCCCACCCACAGCAGCCTTCTGGGCTCTGGCACCCACCAGTGTGAGCGTGGAGAGGATCCCTCCCGAGCTGTGTGTGCAGCTCTGGCCTGTTCATTCTCACAGGTAAAGGTGGGGATGGTTCAGAAATCAGAGATTGCATCCCAGCCACCTCTCCTTAGATGGCTCCAGCACCACTCTCTGACTCTGAACTCATTGTCCCAGGTCCCTCCTTCAGTCAGTGGACTGAAACAGGTACTTTTAAGACATGATTCATCTGCTCTTAGATGCCAACTCCAAGATGAATTGTGTGCTAGTCTCCATTGCCCAGACTGGTTAGACAGATCTGAAGGCTAAAAAAAAAAAGAATGTTCAGGTTGAAAAGCTTAGAGGTAGACATCTACAAAGGAGATAAACCAAATGAGATGCTTCCTAGCACAGGCAGGTGGAAATGTTTCCAGCAGCTGGAGATTGGCAAGGTCTGCTTTGGACCAGAGGACCTTTCCTAGCAGAGATTCCCATGAAGAACATTAACAATGAACCCCACGCTTCCCTGGGTATAGTCACGTGCAGATTGAGGAATAACTACACGTGGAGCCCCATGATCGCAATGCAGTGACCAAATTACCTGAATTTAGGTCCGTGTGTGTGGTGAGGACTTCGGCAAAGCCATGAGACTCCTCAGAAGGCAATCACTGCCCTGCTCTTGGTGGCTCCTCTCAGCCTGAGGAAGGCAATCCCTGCCCTGTGCCACGGCAAAGGTGTGAGCTGTGCTCCCGGGTGTGGCCACAGCGATTACTTGTGCTTTCCTGGTGGCCTGTCCATGAACATCTCCCTCCTGGAATGACCTGTGGGCAGCCAAGGCAAAAAACACAGAAGTGGCCATGTCTGGCAGGGATGTGGTGGCCCACGAGGAAGTTTCAGACAGCCACGTCAGACCTGAATTTGTTGTCATGCCTCTTTTTGAAGCCCGTCGAAGTTTTAGCAGCAGACATTAACGCTATCACAACTTTTAATGTTGACATAATTTTAAAGGACTCAGTGTCTAAGAGCTGAATCCCATCATGCACACCAAGGACACTAAAGCTCAAATATCAAGGCACCAATCATGTTCCTGTAGCCATAGTGACTGAAGTCACTATAAAAACATACAATAGCCATTGTATGAGCAGAAAATGGGAAGCAGAAGAAATGCATTTCTGAAAATCGTCAGCAAGTTCTTTCTGCTCAGAAAGAAGTGCAGTTAAACAGAACAAGGAAAGGTCAAGCACATCCAACCCTCAGGTCAATTCTCCTTCAGACTTCATCGAGTGTTGCATGTCTCTGGTAGATGTGGCATTTTAGGTACCATTGACCAGACACAAAAGAAAACACATCTCCATCTCTCCTTGGTAGACCCATGAAGTTTGTTGCTTTTCTTCCATTTCCCTGAGGTGAGGCAATTACCAGGCCCTTTCAGGCTTCACTTTTGGGGAAAGTATATTTTAGGTTCCTGTGATGATGAAGAAAAGGGTCAGTATCAAAGACTTAGAAGGACCATTTTTGATCAATGGGAACATCCAGCTTTCCTGAGGGTAGATGGGACTGGAATCATAATTTTAAATGGTAGAGTTGGTAATTCTGGACCAGCACTGCCCAAATCAGCATCCTGTCCCCCCATCACTCAGCAGGTCTGTGCAGGCAGCTGACTTAAAGGGAAGAGAAGGTCAGGTCTGAGCTGGGAAAACACAGCTAAAGGCAGACCTGAGGAAGACAGTCACTGCAGCTTTCTCCTTGCCTGTGGCAGCCCCGTAGTGAGTTGTGGGGGCAAACACACCACATGCTGTCAGGTGCTCTGGAAAGCACTCTGAGCAAGATGAGCTGATTGACTATCAACAGGCTGACTGTTCTCTCTGACCTGCTTTTCAACGTGATCTCTCACCAAAACACTATTTCATCTTCCTTTCAGCTCGGAAAGCTGATTCTGTCCTTCGTCATGTGAAGCTCAGCTCTCAGGCCCAGCTGGATGTCCTGAGCACTCATTTTAGGTGATTAAGAGACAAGTTATGCTGCAACATTTCTCCACGGCACAGACACATGGGATGCACTGATCCGTCTGCCAGCTGGACAGCAAGTGAAACTTCCAGCCTGCTTTTATATATCAAGGTGATGTCTACAAGATACATTAATTCTGGGACAAAATCTGCCCTGTGAGGCTCATGGGCAATGCCCATTTTCAATACCCTCTGTGTCCTGGTGGGATTTAGCTCACCCTACACATCACTGCAAAATCCATCACTCGCTAGTTGCATCCCAGGACATCTCAGTTCACTATCAGTGGCAAACTCAGGAAACCTCTGGCTGTGTTTTCTTCAGCATTTAGGTTAGGAAGGGAGTTGTAAGATGAATGTTACTCAAGAGAAAGATCCCATTATCCTGTGCTGGCTGCAAATTTGCAAAGAGAATCTTCTCCTGACCCAAGGAACTCTCTGGAAAAAAAGGAGGGTGTATCAGCCAGAGTAACAAACAAGATGCAAGACAGGACACAGCCTCTGGACTTTGCTCCTGCAAAGTTCAGATCCTCTGCAGATCTTCCCACGTTTGCTCCTCTGAACCTGAAATCCTGTCCTGCCTGTGACCTTGGCAAGGAGCTGGGTCCAAATGTGCCTCGGTTCTCTCTCTGCAGGACCAGGGGCACCAGCACTTGTTTGTGCCCCTGAAGCTCTCCAAGTGCTTGCAAATTGTTCAGACGCCGAGTATGAGCCAAACAAACTGAGCTGGGGGTTGTGTAAACTATCTACACACATAAATCAGGGCATTTAAGAGGGGAAGAGGAAGGTTTTGTTTGTGTATTTTTTTATTACAGGGTATAAACAGGCAAATAAATAATTTACCATGTGATCCGTGTTTTAAGGCAGCCCAAATCCATTCCTGCTGTGTCTTTCAGAGACCTATCCAAAGTCAGAGACAGGCAAGCGAGCAGCCGTACATTTATTTTATTGCTCTGCAATAAACAAACAAGTTTAAATGAGTTGAAAATGAGGATGGGAAAGAATGTGGCCATTCTCTTCTCCTACGTCCTAGGAGGAATTTCTCTGTGCTCTTGGACTAGGGTTCATCTCACCAGCCTTTGGATGGCCACATCATGGATGTCTCCTAAAGGACTGGTCATGGAAGGCTCCCTCTGTGGAGAGGAGAGGTCTTTTCTACAGCGTGAGTCACTGATCTTGTCTGAACCCGTTCAGACAGTCAGACAAGCATCATCCCCTGGCTTCTGGGGAAAGCTGCAGCAGTGCCATGGACTGGCAGTGCCTGTGGGCTGGGACAAGTGGCTCAGAGGGGAGGACAGGCTTCTGCCTGTTGTCATGTGGCTCCAAAATCACAGAACTGGACTCCTGGGGACTGCAGGTTTAAGAGAATTACGTTTCGGCACACTCAGGTAGGGCTAGATTTGTGCAAGAAGCAACTAGAGAAAGCAGAGTTTAAATATGCTTTTAAAGGTGTTGGGAACGGAGATGAGACCTGGAAATGTGACTGAGAAGACTTTTGTTGGATCATTTGGTCTCCTGCCCCCAGGACTACACTGGGATCCATCTGGATTAGTCAACAGAGCTCCCAACGAGGGTTCAGCTCATCACCACCACAAGTTGGGGTTGCATCATTTCAGCCCCAAACCAATCATGAGACAGGAGAACAAACCAGAAACACCTAATTACCTGCCCTGAACCAAACCAAGAAGAAAGTGATGCTTGGACATAGACCCTTAAAGCTGTTAATGCAGAGATTGGCTCAGCATTGGTATTTGTATAAAATTGAATTGCCCATCACCTTCCCAGAGTGTCTCAACATCACAAAACCTAAGGTTTGCTTAACTATATTAAGGAAAACAATGTCCCTTCCCTCCCACCTCTGACTTGTCACGTGGACTAGGGTATTTGCTGCTCTAGAAAGGATACAAAAGCCACAAAATATGCAGGAGTTTTCTCTGGAAAATCCAAACTCGTCATTTCAAATGTCAGGGGTAGTGTTGCACGGAAACTCAGTGAAATACAGGGAAGGGAAAAGTCCTGTTTATGTTACAGTAGGTCACAAGGTGCAATAAATGACCATATTATTAAATGCAAATATGTACCCTGGATCAGTTGACTGGCTCTTGGAGTTTGGTTATTCAGTTACAGAGCAATGGTTCTTGCTTTTGCCTTTCCAACAGACTTCTGAAAGAAGATCTTGATTTTTTAATTTAGACCAGATTTGTCTCTTTTTAGGAAAAAAAAGAAAGCCCATAATATCTATGGCACAAGGCACTGCCAAATCTATTTTGTACAAATTCTCTCCTTCATCAAGAAGAGGAGACCAGAGCCTGGCAGGACAGTGGATGGATGAGGTCTCCCACAAGATCTTTGACCTAAAGGTCAAAACTCTTTAGCCCACTGTATTTTAGCAGCTACAGAATTCAGCTTCCACCTAGATACAGCAAATGTTAGCATAGAACCACAGAACCATAGAAAAATCTTGTTGGAAGAGACCTCTGGAAATAATCCAATCCATCCCCCTGCTCAAAACAGGGCCAACTTCAACAGTTGCTCATATCTTTACACTTCTTCAGCCTGTGTTCAGAAATAAGGTCTGTGAGTGAGTCTGCTCTCCTTCAGCAGGAACTGTGCAAAAATTCTGCTTTCCAAGGCCTAATCCAGGGAGATCTTGGCAGCACAGCACACTGGGTGACTTTTCCCTACATAATTCCTCACTAGTACTCTAAATATCATCTGAATTCCAGCTCCACAACTTCAGTGGCAGCTATTTCCTTTTCCTCCACGTTAAAGCAGCTGATTACCCTCCAGCACCAGCCCAAAGCTCTCAGTGTCTCACCTCGAGTTGCCCAGAGTTTAATGCACTTTCTGACACTTTGTGACATGTCTAGACCTGTGCTCATCCTCCATTTCCAGGCAAAGCTGGTGCATGCTGCGGCAAGAATTATATAAATAGTCACAGGTCAATATCCTCAGCACCTGATTTTCGCTCAGAAAGATGGGAAAGCAACATCAGAGATTGAAAACATTGGTTTGTACTCTGAGGGAGAGGAGTGTGTGTCCATCCTGTGGACTTGGCTTCTCTTACTGAAAGTAACAGCCCTGCTTCCATGGCCCTCCCTTTTTTTCCATGTTCACTCAGGTTTGAGCTAGGGATTAATCCCCATGGCTGCATCCCATGAGTGGCTTTTATGGTCCTTCTCCTCCTTCCGTCCAAGAAGGAGAAGATCCCATGCAGGGTGAAATGTGGGAGCACAGGTCACCAAAAGGCTGCAGCACAAAACCTCTCCTACAGGTATCTCAGTCCTTCTGGGTACCTGAGGACGTGGTGGGTGAGAATACTCAGCTTACTCTGAGGAAGCAAAGCTGGAGGCTGGAGTTTTTGGTGTTAATGAAAACATTTTCCTTGCACAGCTGGAAGCAAAACCTTGAAAAGCTTGAGTCAATTCCCAAAGCTTTGCTGACATAGTCTTCTGGGTCCCATCAGCAAAACTGGTCATAAAATCACGGAATCACAGAACATCCTGAGTTGGAAGGGACCCACAAAGGCCGTCGAGTCCAACTCCTGGCCCTGCACAGGACCGCCCTGTGCCTGAGAGCACTGAGCTCTGGCAGCCTTGGGGCCATGACCATTCCCTGTGGAGAGTGTTCCAGTGCCCAAACACCCTCTGGGTGTGGAACCTTTTCCTAATATCCAGCCTAAACCCCCCCTGACATAGCTCCAGCCGTTCCCTCAGGTCCTGTCACTGGTCACCAAAGGGCAGAAATCAGTACCTGACCTTGCTCTTCCCCCAGGAGGAAGCTGCAGACCATGGTCAGGTCTCCTCTCAGTCTCCTCTTCTCCACACTGAACAAGCCAAGCAATCTCAGCTGCTCCTCATACGGCTTCTCCTGTAGGCCTTTCACCATCTTCAAAGCCCTTAAGCCCTTAGTGATGCCTCAGACCAGGACTTCACCCATACTTGGCATTGTCTGTTCAAGTCCTGCTAGAGCCATGTCAGATAAATCCCTCTGCTCGTCCTCCCAGCTCTAATTTATCCACATAACCACCTCATCGAGGAGAGACACATCCTCTGGTTTAATTCAGCAGCTGGTTCTGAGAACATCAGGGTCCCCAGTGTTGCTGGATGTAGTTGGTGCTCCAAGGGGCTTGGGAGAAGCCCTTGGTAAAAGCAACACCACCATGGTTGGAACAAAGGCTCAACAGCAAAGCTTGTAACACACCATAAACGTCCCCCTCCAAACTCTGAATTAAACACCCACTCAGCTGAAACATTTGAATGATGAATATCATCATCTGGGGGCGGGGGGGAGGGAGGGAAATCTAGGCAGCTTTATTTTTTCCAGTGCTACAGAAAGAATTTCCTTCCTCCAGCAGATGTGCAGCCGGGGCGCTGGAAACAGTTCCCCGTCAAGTTCGAGCAGCTGTACTCATGTGTCACCAGGCAATGAGACTCCAGGCCCGGGCTGTCAGCTCCACTATTGAAATTAATGGGCCAGACTCTTTACATTAGTGGAAATCATCCCATTTAAATATATATATGTCACGCTGGGTACATAAGGCAACTGCAAACTGGCAGCGTGGAGGGAAGGGGAGCGGGTCGGGAGGAGGCAGGAGAGAGAGGGAAATGACAGGGTGTAAAAAGAGAAAACCCAGGAGAGGGAGAACACATCCTCAGGGGAAAGATATTAATTCGATGAAAGAAGTGTAAGGAAAGCCAAGAACTGATCGGATAGCACTGTGTGAGAGAGAGAAGAAGGAGAGATATGAAGAGAGTGATATATATGGGTAGATGGATGCACAGATATTTAAGATCTGTGCAAGAACAAGCTCGGTGTGGGACTGTATCAGTGCCCCAAACACCAGAGGTCACTTGGATCAAATACCTGCAAGTGTCAAAAAAGCTTTCAGCAGCAACAGCGAAGTTCAAACCACAGAACAAACACAGTGCAGCAAGGGAATGAGTTTTTTTTTTCCCCCCTTCCTTACTTAGTATTCAGGAGAAGCAGCATTTTTCTGCAGCATTTAGAGAGAGTAAATAATCAGGAACATGCTGCTGGAGGAGCTGGGAAGGGGCCAGAGAACATGGGTGTGAGGCAGGGGAATGGCCAGATGCTGGCAAGGTTTCCCATGTGCAGAGGAGGGCCATGGGGGCTTCTCACACCCCACAGGGATTTGGAGTTGCCACAGTGGTTTGGGACCCCGAAGTCACGAGGGCTGGGGGGACCTCCAAGGTCCTGCTGGGCTGGGGGAGCCTCCAAGGCCACTCTAGGCTGGGGAACAGTTCAAGGCTTGGCAGAAACCTGTCACTCCACCAGGAGAGATGCTGGGGACTTCTCCCTACCTTTGATCAATCAAGAAGAATCAGGAACCATTTTTAAGACAAATATTCCTGTTTTCCTGAAAAGAAACAAAAAGAAGAAGAGACCAGATCTTGAAATCAGAATCACTGTTATTAAACAGAGGGTTTAAAAATGGAGATAACCCAGAATGTGGTGATGACAATTTATAAGGGAAATGGTTTCTTCATCAAGATTGTTCTGTTCAATCCCTCCCTATTTTTTTGTTTGCAACCAGAAACATGAAGATTCTGATCTGGGAAAGAATGCATCTTTTTTTTTTTTCCCCCCCTGTGAAAAAAGTTGCATTTTTTCACAGTTCTTTTTCAAAGCTGCTGCTGCTGCAGTGAAATAAATCCCCTTCTCCTGCCTGTGCTGGGGGGGCAGCGAGATGAGAGCAGGGGCTGGGGGACCATCAGGTTTCCCTGCATTTCCCTGCAGTGCAGCCGTGCAGGAGAGAGCAGAAATGATTCAGAGGTTAAATGCTGCCATGAAGAAAACACCAGCCTCGCCTGCATGTGGAAGCTCACAACTCCAGGAGCGTGTAAATGCATTTTTATTTTGAAGGAGCTGGTGTCACGGGGGTTGTGTCGGCTCTGGGGTGCTGTGAGAGGCGGCTGCTGGAGAGGGAAGGGTGGTTTGTGAACAGATCCCAGTATTCAAATGACAGGCATTAATGGGCCAGGAATGCTGCAGCTGCAAAGTGGGGAAAACAAAACAATTCTGTTTTGCAGAAGGACCTCACCAAAGATGACTCCAACCAGCACACGATCCACCAATCCATCATCTCCCAGAATCCCACATGAGAAGGTGGGATAATTACTATAATTTTAATGTACTCCATGATGATTTAAATACACCGGGTAAACTAAAAATATCCTGCTTTTCCGTGAGGGCGCTGACTTTCTGAGGTAATGCTGCCCCAGAGCTGCTGGTGGTTCATGTGCCAGCCCCTTCTATTACCCCTCAGGGCGCCATAAACCTCGTCACAGCTTTGCCCAGTGGAAAGGCTTTGCCTCCTGCACTTTGCACACCTCTCCTTTGGGAAAAAAAAATAAAAAGAATCCTCTGCTCTTTCTCTTGCAATCTGTGGTAGAGCTGCAGAAGGAACAGAGGATGGAGAAGAGGACGTGAGCAGCAAGGGTGGGAGCAGGGAGCCTGGGCCAGCTGAGTGCTTCAGCATGCTTGAAAGTGTCAGTGAAGCGAATAGTGTGTTTCTAACACAGTCCTGAGTGTTGAAATACTGCTTAAATTGCCTCCAGAGCTGACATGAAACCTGAAGATCTGGAAGTATCTCCTGTGATTGATTGAGTGACTGATTGATTTGATTATATATATTTTATATGCGCGCGTTAGGGATGGATTTGGCTGTCTAAACACCATTTCCCAGAGCCAAGTTAGAAGCTCCGGGGTATCCAGCCCCAGACTCCAGCTCTTGCTTCTGAGGACTGCCCCTCTTCCCTCGGCTCTGTGTCCCTTTGCCAGCACTGTGGGATGTCTCAGATATACAAGGGCATCTCAGATGGCACCAGCCTCCTGTGCGTAGGCACTGAATCCCACCCTCTGAGTCATTAAGGCTCACAGAGATCATATTTTCAAAGTTTTCCTCCACAGTCACTGGGATCAGAACTTTACCTTAAAAATAAACAACATCCAAAGCCAAGAGTTTCCTGGATAGTCAATTAATTTTTGTGGGGGTTGGTTTGGAAGCATTCTGAAATCTGATCCTCATTGTAAAGTTGGGAATCTTGGCAGCCATGTCAAGAAGCAAACTGTGTATATTTTGCCTAGAATTGTTTCCACTATATAACCAGGAAATAATAATAAAAAAAGAGCCTCTTCTCCTTTAACTTATTTGCAAAGGTCTTCATGGGTCCCTTGCTTGTCCCCCTATCATGCTGGAAAGAAGGAAACCTGAGAGGAGGTTGGTTCTTGCATCTGTGCAAATGCAAAACTCCTAGATAGAATCAACTTGCCTCTTCATGTGAGGTGGGTTTGGAAACACAGAAGTTCGCTGGACCATTCCTATGGATATCTTGTTTAATAAACGAGGAGAAATGCCTCTTCCCTGGATGAGCATCTAGGTTGGGCTTTATCCAGTGCTGGGAAGGTCTCTGACCTGGAATTGCAGAGTTTTTGGGTCTTGGGGAGAGAACGGGGACAAATGGGTCGGTCTGGACTGCCAGGTTTTTGTGTTCATTTGTAGGGTCTCCTGCAGGAGACCTGCAGGACGAGCTCGCAGTGAAGGAAACAAAGGATTTCACAAACTCCAGCTGACACAAAACCAGTGACCTTTGTTCTGCTCCTCGGTTGACCACTGAGAAATTATTATTGCAGAGATAAAGATCATAAATTTTTGTGCCTGGCTTTTTTCCTAGATCCTGTTTAACAGTGTTTCTTGGCAATTTCTTAGTAGATACTTTTTAGCGCTGGCTCTCTTCCTGGAGCTCTGGCAATTAAAGATATTAACATTCAGCTTTAAAAATAGCAAGGAGTGGGTATCCAGCCTCCCCAGATGAACATCCCTGAATGTGGGGAGAGCCTTCAACGGTGCAGAGCCCAGAGCTGAGCCATGCAGAGCATGGAGAGGCTGCCTGCTCTCTCAATGCCCTTTCCAGTCCTTGTTCCCAGGACTTCCTCACCCTCTCTTCTTCTGCCTGGCAAATTCACGCCCATCTCTTCCAGATTTTTCAGCCCTTGGCTGGTTTATACAGAAACCACCATGTTGACAGGATGTCTCCGTCTTTAAGTGCTACAATTTAGGCTGTTTTGCTCCTGGGTGGAGCCACCTACCTCTGCCGTGTTTTCCAGGATGCTGAAGTATCACTGTGCCTGTTTGAGCTGGGGAGGAAGAAACCAACAAACAGCCCTTCTGCTCCCTCTGCTTGAACTCTGAGAGCGTGAAGTGGAAATGACCTGTCTGGTAACTTAGTTCTGAGCTTCCCTGTCTCTCTTGGCCCCTCTAAAATACAGAGGGAACACGTTATCTCCAGATCCTGAGGGCTGCCCAAGCAGAAACAGACCCCTCTGGGAGGAATATTTTCATCTCTGCCTCCCTCCTCACTTCTCCACCAGCAGTTGGCAAAGAAAGGTGTGGGAAAAGACCCAGCTGTTAAGTGAGCACAGAAAGAGACGAGGGCTGTGTACCCCAAGCTTCACTGCGAGTCCTTGATATGTGTCCTTGATGTTACCCAGTGAAACTTTTCTTCCAGCTTGTTCAGAGCAGTTTCCAGCACTCAGGAGATGCTCTGCACTCTCAATCTCCAATATTTCTCTCTGCAGTGATGCTTTCTCTGTTGAGGACCATAAAGCTCAAATCTCTCCCTCCTGGGAGATTTGGATGAGGCTGAGAGTGGGCAGAAACTCAGGCCAGGATGTAGCAAATCGAAAGTCACAGAATTCTTGCACTGTCTTATCCCAGAGGGAGCTCATGGCTGAACCTCGGCAGGAGAGGCATTGGAGACCATGGAAAATGAAGATGTTCAAGGACAGGGAAAGGGGGAGCTTGAGCAGGGCACTGCAGGAGCAGGGGGTGTGCAGCTGATATTGGGAGATAATCAGCAAAGGAAAGCAGCAGCCCAAGCTTCCCTCCAGGAGCCTGCAAGAGCCAGCTGCCAAGGACAGCCCTGCAGAACTCGCTGGATAGGGCAGGAATTTTGATTTGGAATCCGTGATAGCCAGGACACGACTGAGCAGAATTTGAATGTACAAATAAGCCTGTAAAATATGGAGCAAGGGCATTGGAAGGGATGTGGCTTGAAGGGCAGGAAAAGTCCTGCTTCTTCCACTGATCACCCCACAAAAACATGGGTCCTTCACACTCTCTAAGCTCACAGAGCTCCCAGCTTCTGGGATCTCAGGGATTGTTTTGGGCGAAGGTCAAAGGCACCAGCTCAGAACATGCAGTACTGAGCATAATTTTGGATACAGAAGAGCCACTTCCAGCGTGAGGGTGGCCTGTGCTCCTCTCCCTCTGGTCAGGCAGTCAGGGGTGGGTTCACAAAGCAACACCTGGAGGAAGAGCCCCAAGGAGAAATTGTCACTGCTACACCAAAAGCTGGCCCCCAAACCTGGGCATTCTTCATGCAAAGGACGTGGCTCAACACATCTGTGAGGATGAATCTACAGGCTGGTGGTGGTGGTAACAAAGGGGGAATTTGGGGTCTCTCAGGGAGGAGTGAGAGGCAGCAGTTGTGCAAATACCAATGAGCTGGTGAGTGTAAAGGAAAAGGTGTGGTGATAGTCACCCTGGTTTGGGGGAGGACGAGGTTCCCAAGACCTGGGGATGTCTTTACCCGTCTCTGTGGTAAGTGGTGATGACGGTTGTCCCGTAATTTTAAACAATGAATTATTTGGTCTTGAAAACTTGACCTTTTAGCCCTCAATTCTTTGAAATCAACAGGCAGACTATGCCACTATCTCTCAACATCCAGTGCTCGAGGCGACGCCTTTCACCAGACATTTGAGGTTTTAATAATTTCTGGTTATTCCTCATAATTTCAGTTAATAAATCCAGGGTGGTTACAGCGATGATTCATGCAGGATGCATCCTGTTTCTTCTCTCCCACATCTCTCTGGCAAAAAGCTGCTATGGATTAGGAACCTTGCCCTTCATTTTTGGAAATTGCTCTCCCACTATAGACTCCAAATGAGAATTGCTGTGGTATTTCACTGTGTGCTATTTCAGAGCGCTGGCTTCTTTGATGCAGTCATCATCTATATGGAAAAGAGGTGTGTGCATGAATCAATGGTATAGTTCAGCTGCATCTGCATTAGAAAGGCATAAAAATGAATGAAATGCAGGAACTGAAATGTGCTCTCCCAGGATGCTGTGCTAAATCTGCACTTCAGAAATAAGCCAAGGCGCTTTCCGGGCACGGGCTGCGGAACCAGGAGGGTCCTACAATTTCACACCACACTTCCTACATTTCCATTTTCACCTCTGGTGACTGGAGCATGTCAAGGTTTGTCTGAGTTCCCCGAAAGTTGCATGGTATGTCTTTCATCTGCTATTTAAAAGGGTTTTTTTAATGGCTGGTTTTCTACTTCCCTTTTCTTTGTCATTGCCCACTTCTAGAAAATGCTAGTGGTTTTCAGTCTCTAGAGGAAGGCTGCTCTTCTCCATAAAAGAGGCAACAGAGCAAACTGTGCCCAATCAACTTAACACAAAATGATTGGTCCAGGCAGCTTTAGACATCTTAAGAGGGCCCTTTGCAGGAGCAGGACTAATTTTCTCCTTTGAGTCTGTTCATCTCACCAGCTGGGATGGCAGAGCCACACATCCCAAAACCTCTTCTCCTCCTCTATTTGATCAATTAATAAACACAGCAGTTAAAAGACAAAGCCAGAAGCCCTCAGAAGAGCAGATAATCGGAGCTGCCTTCCTTGTCCTTTAGTAAGAGTGAGGGGAAAAGAAAATAACCTTACTTTTACCCAGCCTAATGCCATTTCCTGTTGTTCCTCACATGAACACAGGCTGCATCTCACTGAGAGAGGGGACCACAACACTCACAGGAGGCACTGGTGGGGGGTTCTCTCTCTGGGGTGTTCAAGACTCTGCTTGTAATAGTGGAGAGCAATGGGAATTGCTGGAACATGATTAATTTCATCAGAAAACTGACATTTAAAATAGGTCCCCTCAGGGACTGCCATTTTCTCACCCCTAGCTCTAAAGGGAGCCTGGGCATAGCTGTAGAGAACTATGAAAATCCTGGGTGAGATGAGTCTCACCCCTTAACTGGAGGTGTCTGAACATGTTCTTTAGTTTCCTCTGTGGACTGTGGAAAGGGAACAAGGCCAAAGAAGAGGCCATGTGGCTTTATCATTACAGGAGGATACAAGGGAGCTGGAGAGGGACTTGGGACAAGAGCATGAAGTGACAAGACAAGGGGCAATGCCTTTAAACTGACAGAGGGGAGCTTTAGATGAGATGTTAGGAAATCCTTCCCTGTGACAGTGGTGAGGCCCTGGCACAGGTTGGCCAGAGAAGTTGTGGCTGTCCCTGGATCCCTGGAAGTGTCCAAGGCCAGGTTGGACAGGGCTTGGAGCAACCTGGGATAGTGGAAGGGGTCCCTGCCCATGGCAGGGGGTGGAATGAGGTGATCTTAAAGTCCCTTCCAACCCAAACCGTTCTAGGATTTTATGATCATTGCTCCCTTGATCTCCTAATGAACTGACAAATACTGGAGACAGAAGAGGCTGTTTGGGGCACATCTTTGCATTCCAAACCAAGCTTTAATGGCTGAGTGTCTCTCTGCCCTGGTGCTTTTAAGTTATGAGCCACAGGAACATCCTCACTGCAGTTTTAGAAGCACAAAGCATTTTTCTTCGTTGTCAGAAGCACAGAAGAGAACAGGTAGAAGAGGAAATGAGCAGCCAGCTCTCTCCAATATTAACAGCTCTGCAACTCAGGAGACATGTTCAGGCGAGTTTATCTCCCCCAAAAAACTGGCAAGTTGAGCAAAAACACTTGGTAGAAGAGTGACCCCAGGGAGGATGAGATACCTTCTGCATAATTATCTGCTGCCGGGGTTTAGCTCTGCTATCGTAGATGTTCATCTTTCACACCCACTTTGGAATGGCCAGAGAACAGCCCTTGTGAAATACATGAATGGGAGGCAGAGGAATGCAATGTTCCTCTTGTTTTGCATGGCTCAGGATCAAATGCACCCAACACCCGTAGCACCTATGGCAGCGCACGGAGCCGTGCCTTATCACGAGCCTGCATCCTGTTGGCAACCACAGCACCCCCCAGCCTCACAGCTGAAACTCCTATCACGCCATCTCTGCCCCCAGGATCATGTAACTAAAAGGTGAAGTGGAAAAAAAAAAGGTAAAGAAAAAAAAAATAGAAGAAAAGCACTATATGCTGGGAGAGCGCTAAGCTTTGATTCGGCAAAGGCTTTGAGGATGTGTCTCATGTAAATGAGCCCTGAAACAGACTCCCATCAATAAGCCTTAAGAAGATTCTTATGAAAATAAACCATGACTATTTCTCCCTCAAAAAAAAGACACAAACTAGAGCCAAGTCCAAAGTTATGAAAATAACCAACAATAATTTACAGCCTGATCAACTGTGGGAGATACTATTGGTTTCTACAGGAAAGGCTGTTATCGACCAGGATCAATAACCACCTTGTAGTAAAGCCTCAAGGTGCTGGCAGGGGCAACCACAATATTCCCTGCAATTGTTGCTCAGCTCCTTTTTATGGTGACCATGGGAGCATGGTCACAAAAACCAGCTGCAGGAACAAATTCAGAGCTGGCCTAACCTGACACGGAGTCTTTGGGAGAGGCACCCACTCCTGCTGAATCTGAACTCTCAGGCAAAAAAAAAAGCACTCAGGAAAACACTTTTTTACCCCACAAAAAACCTGCAGACTTATGGAGGAATCGGGTGATCCTGGGTTTAGCACAAGTTTGGGATTCACTATCAGTGACATCATTGCAAGTTTCATTTCCTTGGACACTGCTGACTGCACCTTGTGCTAAAAAATCCCCTTTCATGTGACCCTTAGCCTTGGTCTTCATCCTGGGACTTACATGGGCCTTCAAGATATAAGGAATGGACACCAGTAGCTGTAATGAAAGAAATGAGGTGAAAATGCCACCTTGCATTTGTGAGGAACACCTTGCACTGGAAAATGCAGCAACCATGGCTCAGCTATCATCCTGTAACTCTTTACACTGTGGGAATTGTATCCTTGAACCCGGGACAACAGGGTAAGAAGGAAGGGAGAGTGGCACTGATCCAAGGTTAGATAAAGCACTGCCTGTTTGGAGTCTCGTAAATCCAGCAAGGAAGCAGAGTGCGGGGATTGTCCCAGTCTACTCTGTCCTTGTGAGACTTCACCTGCAGTGTTGTGCCCTGCCCTGGGGCCCTCAACACAAAAAGGACATGGAGCTGTTGGAACAAAGTCCAGAGGAGGCCACGAAGATGCTCCAGGGGCTGGAGCCCCTCTGCTCTGGAGCCAGGCTGGGAGAGCTGGGATTGTTCACCTGGAGAAGAGAGAGCTCCAGGGAGACCTCAGAGCCCCTTCCAGTGCCTAAAGGAGTTCCAAAAGAGAGGAAGAGGGACTTGGGACAAAGGCATGGAGGGATAGGGCAGGGGGGAAATACAGAGGGAGGGCAGGTTTAGATTAGATGTTGAGAAGAAATTCTCTTTGGGAGTGTGAAGGCACTGGCACAGGTTGCCCAGAGAAGCTGTGACTGCCTCATCCCTGGAAGTGTTCAAGGCTGAATGGGGCTTGGAGCAACCTAATCTAGAGGATTCAACCCCCCATGGCAGGGATTTTGGAACTGGGTGATCCTACCCATTCTACGAGTCCACGACTAAAGGTGTGCAGCAGGCCACCACAGCTCCTGGGTGGGTCAGCGTCACCTGCAGGGGGACATCAGTGCTCAGTGCCCTTCCAGGGGGCAGGGCCTGGTGGACGAGTTCACAACTGCAGTTCTGTGACCTGCAGAAAGCCTTCACCCAGACGAGGTCCCTCCTGGTCTTTGAGCTTGTGACCCAGCATTTTTTCTCCCCAGGGCACGGGCCATAACCACTGTTTGTTGGTGGCCAGGGCATTTCCCTAATCCCTGCCAGCCCTGCCTCTTGTGTTCAGGCTTCCTGCAGGCAGAGGAGGCAGAGAGCTTTCCCTCCCCCTCCTTTCCCTTCTCCCATGATATTCAGCTCCTGCACAGAGACATGGGGGATCTCACGAGGCTCATCCCTCCCTTGCAGAGGAAGGAAAGGCCTTGTGCTGTCCTTGTGCCCTTTGGTGCTATTTTGCTCTATGCCTCTACTAAATCTGTCCCCAGGGCTCGGGGTGGCTGTAGCAGCCCTAGGGCTTGGCACAGGGGTCTGTTTTAAGGTTGCCATGGCAGTATTTAAAAATGGCACAGGCTGTTATTCAATGCCAGCCGGGCAGGGATGGCAGGAATTGCAGGGAGGGTCGGTCAGTGACCCGAAGTGACCTGTTACAGATTGACAGCCCTTTACAGCGGGATCATCCTAAGGACTGACTGGGAAGGGGGATTCATCCTGAATCCACAGGGAGCTGAGCATTTTGGCTGAGTTTTTGAGGAGTTTCCGTGAGAAGGACTAAAAGTTTAGGCCAAGCACCACTGTGACCGAAACTGGTCTTGAAGAACAAGGTGTTTTATCTTACAGCAGAAAAACCTGCTTTAATTACACATATGTAGGAAGGAGGGAAGGCAGAACTGGTGATAAGAGACATGCAGCAACCCCAACAGAATTAGCTTAATTTCTCCTGTGCCCTTAATTATCTTAGAGGAGGAAGGGCTGGAGGGATATAAATGCTCGAGGAGGCAAGGGGGAAGGGAAGGTGGCTTGCAAGGCTCTCCAGACTCCCCCAGTTCCCTGGCTCCTGCAGCCATCACCCCAGTATTCCCCAGGGATGGTGGTGTCAGTGCCAGGGAACATTCTCCATAACATGGGATGCCTACAACAACGTGCAAGGTCACCTTGGGGTGCACCTGAGTTTGCTGCACTGTGCTCAGAGAGGAGGTTAAACCTCTGCAAAAGCACTGGGCTGGTCAGCCATGGACATAATTTTGGTAGTACCACAACTAGCAAAGGGCAGACACTGCCCACAGACAAACTGAATGACAGTGGTGCTACCCTGGCACAGGGTGCCCAGAGAAGCTGTGGCTGCCCCTGGATCCCTGGAAGTGTCCAAGGCCAGGCTGAATGGGGCTTGGAGCCACCTGGGATAGTGGAAGGTGTGCCTGCCCATGGCAGGAGGTGGAACTGGATGCTCTTAAGGTCCCTTCCAACCCAAACCATTCTGTGATTCTATGAATAATAAATTGTCATCACTTTGATAGCTTGGTGGGATTTGTACATTTGCATATGATTGTAAATTGTTCATTCTGAGGGTGTATCAATAAGCCCAGCCCCAGGCTGTGGCTGTGGGAAGAGGAGAGAGAACATGGATGCCATGGGATGGAGAGGGTGGGTTTTGCAGCTCTTTCCTCCTGAGTCAGCCACACCATGCACAGGGTGGTTGTGCTACTGTCCCCTCTGCCTTCTCATGAGACTGGTCCGATGTCCAGAGATGAGGAATCTAGCCCTGTTCTTCCATTTAAGGTCAAGTTTAGTCCTACCTATCTGTTCTCCGTGTCTTCCCCTCCCTGCAGCAGGGACCATACCCTCACCCAGCTTTTCCACAGTCCATTAGAGCTTTCCTGAGAGAGCAAAAAACACTGTTTTTTTCTGTAACTGCTCAAGGGTGAGGCCATTTCTCCAGGTAGCACTTGGATGGGAGGCTCTGGGGGACACAAAGCTCTGTGTTTCCCTACCTTAGGGTTTTTGATGATTCATCCAGGCAGGAGAAAGATCCCATCACACAAGTGGCCTCCTAAATACCTCTTCTAAGATCAGTCATCCTCCACTAAGCGGGTGCTGAGGCAGTAGGCATGCTCATAATGAAGCAGGAAATAAGGAAATGTGTGCCTGTACAGGGAAATGTTCATTCAGTCAGGTGTAGTGTTAGTCATGGCCATGGTGTGGGCCTGGTCTGCATCTCTGGAATCTCCTGGGCAGACCCTGGGCATGACTCAGGGGCCAGCACAGACAGGAAACTTCCCCAGCACGGGGGATTGTGAGTATTCGCTGGGCTGGGTGCAGGGACAAGAGCCATTGGTGTTGTTTACAGATACAGAGGTTAAAATAAAAAGGGCAGAAAATAGTTAGGCATGATAAACAAGTCCTGCTGCCATCTCTCTGGAGATGTCTGTGTCTGCATCCTCCAACCCATTATTAGTTAGTAATAAACTCCTCCCCAGATGGAGGTGCCAGTTTTATCCTCCCAGTGAACCCACAGCATTTATCTGAGTCATAAAATCAGAGAAGCACAGAATAGTTTGGATAGAAGGGAACTTAAAGCTCATCCAGTGCCACCCCCTGCCATGGGCAGGGACACCTCCCACTATCTCAGGCTGCTCCAAGTCGTGTCCAACCTGGCCTTGGACACTTCCAGGGATCCAGGGGCAACCACAGCTTCTCTGGGCAACCTGTGCCAGGGCCTCATCACGGAACAACATTCCATGGGAAAAGGAGTAGTGGCTTCCAAGTGAAGAAGTTTTTTATAATGAGGGTGGTGAGGCACTGGCACGGGTTCCTGAGAGAGGTGGTGGATGTCCCATTGCTGTAAATATTCGAGGTCAGGTTGGACTGGGCTCTGAGCAACCTGATCTCATTGAAACGTCCCTGCTTATTGCAGGGGGGCTGGACTAGATGGCCTTTGAAGGTGCCTTCCAACCCAAAATATTCTACAACTCTGTGATTCCATGACTCTATGATTCTGTGATTCTATAACTTTATGATTCTATGACTCTATGACTCTATGATTCTATAACTTTATGATTCTATGACTCCATGATTCTATGACTCCATGATTCTATAACTCTATGATTCCATGACTCTATGACTCTATGATTCTAGAAATTTATGATTCTATGATTCTATGACTCCATGATTCTATGACTCCATGATTCTATAACTCTATGATTCCATGACTCTATGATTCTATGATTCTATAACTTTATGATTCTGTGACTCCATGATTCTATAACTCTATGGCTCTATGATTCCATGACTCCAGACCCCGAGCCCCTCAGCCCCACAGGCTGCTCCCACCCCGATACCTGCTCTGCTCAGTGCCCTGTGGGGTGGGAATGTTCATGAGGAGAGGGGAATATCCCCACACAGTCCTCAAGACAAGAAATTCAAGAGTGTTTTCTTCCAGACCACCCAGGAAATAAGTGGCAGTGCAAGATCAGGATTTGGGCTCCCAGCTGCAGCTTCCAGCCCCAGGCTTGCACCACAAAACAAAAAAAAACCCCAAAACCAAAAACATCTGCAAACCACACAGTCTCCTGCTAAAAGATTTGAAGAGATTAAACTATGTTAAACTCTTAATCCTTCAGCCTTTTCTAAGGCCCAGCTCCAGTTAAAATCAGAAATGCAAAGACCTTAACATTGGGCTGTAAGAAAAACAAACTACAGCGATCGTTTATTTTAACCCACAAAACTGCAAGAACAAGTAATTACCCTAAATCTAAAGCATTCTTGGGAAGAGAGCGGTATATAAAATAGGTTCCTTATGACTTTTTGGGCCAGCTTTGTAAATTTCCTTTTGGAATTTCTGACACAGAAAGGAAAAGGAGTTTTTAAACTGTATCTGTGAGAAGACGGTATGACTTTCAATTTCCAGAGTAGAAGCGTGAAAATAAAAACTTCTATGTGAGCTGATAAAGCTTTAACTTTGCATATCTATCTTGATTCTCTCTGTGAGTACATCCATAAAATCCTTACAGCTGGGGAAGGATAGGCCTTTAAATAAAAATGCTGAAAAAAATCTGTAGTGAAGGAGAGAGTACAGCCTCTTTAATCATTGAATTTTGTTTATCGCAACAGATTATGGATCTGAGAGGAAAAGAATTCGAGAAATAATTATGGCTTTAGGATATAACAGGACAGCCATTATGAAAAACATAAAAGTTTGCTGTTTACAGGAAAAGTTGTCTTAAAATCGCTGTCCCCAGGTTTTCAGAGATGGGAACTCAGCCCTGTGAAATACAGTGGAGTTCATTGCAGGAGCAGAGGCAAAGAGGGATTTGTGAAACATGAGGGGGCAGTTTGTTATAGTGTTTTTATGGAGACAGACTGTTTTAGGACCTCAGCTGAGGCACGCGTCCAAGCCAACATCCCGCAAAAACCTAAATTCTCCTGTTGAGGGAACAAAATCTGCTAGCACTCAAGGTGATGAGCCATGAAGTGGGAAGGCAACTTCTCTCCTTGTTTGCACCAGCATAAATCAGGAACAGCTCTGTTGATGTCCAGGGTCTTGAAGGCTTCCTCCAGAAGTAAAGGATCAGACCCAGCCACGGACTGTGGCGGTGCTTTCGGCTTTATGGGAATGTTTTAAAATGTGTGCTTTAGTGTACTGCAGCAGAACATCCTATAAAAGGCCATGACTGAAAAGAATAATTTTAATAATGGGGAAAAAAATCTGAGTTTGAGTCAACAAAAAGACAGCCTGCATTGGGACTGTCAAGGCAAAATGACTATTCAGACTTATTCTTCACTCACACAACTGAAATAAAGGGGGAGTTGCTCAGGTGATAGTGGGACTAAATCATTGTAAGAAACCATCAGGCCTGAGATTTCATTCCTCCCAGCCTCAAAACCCACTGCCTCCCACGGGCTAGATTGTGCTTGTATAAGACTTTCCTTCTTGGCTTTTTGTGGTGATTTATATTTCCATGCAGTGTGTTATTTAGCCATAAGTTATACCTTTGTGTTGTAGCACATCCCCTGGTAAGCAACTAGACAAAGCAGGAAACTTTTTTTTGTCTGTAGTGACTGGAATGAGGGTTTTCTCCACATTTCCTAGAGTTTATGGGGGGCTGATAAAAGGAAAATTTCCAAGTCCTCATGCTCAGTGGGAAACAGGAACAGAAACTCCTGGTCCTGGGAACAAGGACTTCTCAGTACACAGAGGCCACTCTCTGGGTATTAAAGGAACCCACCTACTGTTCTCCAGAATGAAACTTAGAAATAAAAAAGGAAATATTCGGGCTTTTACTGACACATTACACTGTGCTCCTTCACATTTGGTTGCTGCACTTGTTCTTCACCAAGACCTCCAAACTGGATCCTGATAGTCCAGCATCCAACAGCTGAGTTCACAATGCAAGGAGTAAAGGAGAGTCACAGAATCATAGAATGGTTTGGGTTGGAAGGGACATTAAAAATCATCTAATTCCACTCCCCTGCCATGGGCAGGGACACCTTCCACTATCCCAGGTTGCTCCAAGCCTGGCCTTGGACACTTCCAGGGATGGGGCAGCCACAGCTTCTTTGGGCAACCTGTGCCAGGGCCTCACCAGGTCCCTCATCGGGAAGAATTTATTCCTAATATCCAACCTAAATCTCTCCTCTTTCAGTTTAAAGTCATTAACCTTTGTCCTATCACTACATGCCCTTGATTTGGGTTGAAGGAGGTCTCTGGGAGTCACCTTGCCCAGCACCCTGCTCAAAGCAGGGCTGTACCAGTGGCCAGCTCTGAGGTTACTCTGGATGGCTCAGGGCCTTAGCACTGAAACTGCTCAGCCACTGAGAAGGGTGACTGTGATTCCCACACTTCACTATTTTTTTTTTGTTTAAATCATCTGAGGATTAAAAAATATCTTATCTTTTAATTAAGAATCAGTTTTGTTTCAGATTGCAGCATAATTTAATTTATTCAGAACGTTCCTAGAGTTAATTGACACCAGCCCATACACAATGGCACTTTCTGTCTTGGTGCATTTCCCAGTCCCCACGACTCTGTGGTCTGTGCAGCCCAGATACCACAGATACATGAAAGAGGAGATCAGTGGTGCCTTGAGGCTGCTTCTTGCACCCTGAAGTCACATTGACTTCAAAGGAATTGGATGGGTTGGTGCAAGCTGAGTTACTTCACAAAAGGACACCTGGAGCCAGCAGGGAGTGAAGAACATCCACACATGTTGGTTCATGGCCCATCTAGCTCTCATCCTATGTCCACCAAGGGTTCGAGAGTCAAGGAATTGAGCAGAGGATCAAGAGCTTGGAGAAGAGTGTGAGAGCAGGGAAAACACACAGTGGTATTGCCTTGAGCACTAGGCCCTGGGCTCGCTGTGTGGCTCTTGGACTTCCAGAAGTGCTGTCCCTGCATTTAATAGCCCTTCAGGAATTTCTCTCCCATGAGTCAGCTGAACATTGTTTTCAGCCTGTAAATGTTTTGCACTTACTCCGTGATCAAAACGTGCTCACAGAGGCAGCACGAGCTGCAGGGAAAAGGATGTTGAGGTATTTTATTGGATGTGGGAGCTGAGGTCAGTGAAGGCTGCAGAGTTAAATCTGTCAGCACAGAGTGGCAAGCAGGTCATTCCCTTTCACTGAAAAACACTGAGCAGAAATTGCTGCAGAAATCAATGTGTACAGGAACCAACGCTGAGCAGCTCGGGAAGGCGAGGACCCAGGAGACAGCACAAACACTCAAGGGTTTAGATGGTGTGACCCCAGATTTATGCTGGCAGCAGGAAAATCCAGTGCTGAAGAGCTACAAAGATGGTCATGGAGTCAGATCTCACTTTTCAATGGGACCTGGATGATTTCATTCTGTCCTGAGTGAACTAAATCCCACGCAATGTGAAGACAGTGACCTGGTGAGGCCCTGGCACAGGTTACCCAGAGAAGCTGTGGCTGTCCCATTCCTGGAAGTGTCCAAGGCCAGGCCGGACAGGGCTTGGAGCAACCTGAGATAGTGGGAGGTGTCCCTGCCCATGTGAGAGGGTTGGAACAGAATGATCTTTAAGGTCCATTCCAACCCAAACTATGCTGTTTGATAAAATGTCTGGGTACCCTCCCTTTTGCATGTTAGTTACAGTAGGTTCAATTCAGGTTTAAGTTGCAGATTTGGCATCGTGCATGCAGGGCCCATACACAAACAGACAGAGATCTCTGGTTGCTGTGGTACCTTGGAGTTTCTCTCCTGATCTCCTACCACAAATCCAGGACGGTGGAGATGGTCTGTAGCCTTTGCACTGAGCTGACAGGGATATTGCAGATCCCTGGTGGCATCTCGGCTGCACCACTCTGTGTGAGCAGCAAAATCAAGCCCCCAAATCTGGGGAAAGGATTTGCACGGGAGCAGCAGGGTTTGATCTCACCACTCTGGTGGCTGCTGGTTGCTTTGGATCCTCTGCCTAACCCAGGTGTGAGGCAAAAAGTGCATGTTCCGGGCTACTTGGATGGAGTGAATTCCTTTATTCACCACAACCTTGGGGAAGTATCACTGCCTGTGCAGGAGCCTGGGCACGCCCCCTCCCCATGGGATGCACACAGGCTGGGGGATGCTGCAGTGGCTCCAGCTGTGCACCCTCAACATCTGTCTCTTCATACATTTGTCTATCTCACCTTTTTATTTTTTTCAGTTTGTGTGACTTCACACATCAAGACAGAGCGATGAGGTGATGCTGTGGTGAGTCTAAGCACACTGGTTTTAACCCAAATAATTTCTTAATTATTTTTATTAATATTTAATATATTATGTTAAATTATATTAATTATTTTATTAATTATTTAGACTTTATTAATTTTTAACCCAGAAGGCTTTATTAATTTTTAACCCAGAAGCAAATGGACAGGCCTCGGGGGGGATGAGGATCTCTTTCAGTGCTGGTGTCATGTCTTATGAGCTATAAGTGCTTCGATGGAGTGATTTAAACCATTAATACCATTAAGTACTTAATTAAGAAAGTGAATAATTAATTATATATGTTCATACAATAGTAGTCATGATAATACTATTGCTAATGAGCAATGATTAAGAGTGGGTTGCATTTGGAGAGGCTGTAAGAGGACTGACATCACTAGGATCAGGAATGTGCTCTGGGAATGGTCACGGGCACGGATCAGTCCTGGCTGTCCCTGAGGAGGGAACAGGGAAACCTTCCTGACACTGCATCCAGCCTTTCTTTACCTTCCTTACCTCAGCATCACCTTCAAAGACTGTGGATTTGTGAGGGCTCCCGGTTTGGGCAGCGCACGTGTTGGGAGCAGGAGGTGGTGTCCAGCTTAGAATAATGAAACTGGAATATTCCAGGGTTCCTGCACCTTCTTTTATGCTGCTGGGGCTGGCTCTGTTTTCCACATCCCTCACCAAGCTCAAACACACATCCCCACAGCAGAGCTTAGAGAAACTTAACAAGAAATCCTCAAAACCCACCCTTATCCACTGTTGTGCACCTTGTGTCGGGCACTGCAATAACATATAAATAATAAAAATAATAACAAAAAGATGCCAGTTTCTTCCCCAAGTACAGGAGTGGGGAGTCTTGCCAGGGACTGGTTGTCACCAGTCACTTACTGTCGCTCTGTGTGTGTGCTAACACAAGCTGCTCCTCTCCGAGCTGAGGGCTATAAATAAGAATTAAATAATGCTAGCTGCAGCAGGGAAGATGATGGCAGTGTTATTGTGATAGATATCCATACTGGACCCTTTGTGGGCTGCGGGATGAAATGTGAGCTTTCTACGCAGTCAGGAACAGCCCAGGGAGCGTTTGGAAAATTCCGGGGGAAAAACTGATTTGGTTTTTGGCCTTCTTCTTCAGGGAGGAAACTCACAGGACATATTTTCCTGGCTGTGGGAGTAGCCTGTGAGAGGGGTAACATGTTCTCCATACGTACGTCCCCGTCTCACTTTGCATCCTCAGGAATGCAAGGTTAGCAGGAAAATGCAGCTGGGAATCTGTAATGAAAAATTCTGCCGACTCTTCAAAGAGCATCTCTGATCGCTTTCACAGGCACGCTCAGCTTCCAAAGAGATGCTGCTGATGCGAGGGGCTTCAGCTCTGAGAGCTGCAGGACCACGCTCCAAATGGAGGAGAAGTGCTGGACTCGTGAGAAGAGGCTGTTGGGAGGAGACAAATGTGGAGCTGTGGGGTGCCAGTGGGACAGGGCATTGCTGGGGCTGGTCACAGTATTTTGGGGTGTTGCACCTGAGTGACAGTCAATCCTGCCCCATCCATCCATCCATCCATCATCCATCCATCCATCCATCCATCCATCCATCCATCATCCATCCATCCATCCATCCATCCATCCATCCATCCATCATCCATCCATCCATCCATCCCTGCAACCCCCAGCACGGTGCAGAAACCCCTTCCCGGAGGCTCTCGATGACTTGTGCTGTGCTTTTTAACCTCTGCAATTTGCTGTCGTCAATTCCTCTGGGGTTTCCTCCCTCTTCCATTATCCAGCGGCCAAGGCTGCTGCTCAGAACAGTAAGGATGGGAGAGGAGAAGGCAGGATCTGGCAAGATAAAGTGTTTCCAAGAACTCTTCCTCACTCCTGCTCCACCTCAGAGCCTCTGTGTTAAATCAGCAGAGGTTTTTGGCCCCTTCTCCTTTCCCCAGAGGCGGTCTCAGGACAGCTCTGCTCTGGGAGTCAGAAACCTTCTTGTAACCACTCAGTCTCATGGACTCACTTTCAGCTCATTTGCCCTCATTTTTGCTCTGCCTGATCTTTCATGTTTACCCCTGAGATAAATGTGCAGAGAGCAGCTGTGTCCCATCCCAGCTCCCATTTCAGTAGACTAAGCAAGCTTGGGGAGTTCTTCTTGTGGGGCAGAAGGTTCATAGATCAAAGGCTTCGCTTTCACTTGCACCAGACAATTTTCCCTAAGAGCAGATTTGTCTTGATATTATTAACATAGCTCACGAGAGGGGAAAAATAATGGAATGTCCTTAGTCCCAGTGATGCCAACCACATACACAGAAATGGGGGGGGTTTTTCAAATTAATTGAAAAGGAAGATCCATCACGGCATCAAGGCTTGTGGAAAAAAACTTGTGTGCTCTTTTTTTTTTGCATGAGCAATCCTATTTGTGGACCAGTGCTAAAAGAGCTGCTGGAGAATAAGGGCTTTCAAAAGTGAATTGATTAGAGGAAAAGCCCACCTCCTTAATAGTTATTCAGACTCATTTCATATTTTGCAGCTATTACGCAGTTATAAAGTAGCTGATAGAAAAGTCCCTGTATTACAGATGGGAAAACTATTTCTCCTGAAAAGATCAAAGTCCCAGTTTCTATATTTGAGCACCTTTATCAATAAATCACACACCAGGATAAGAAATTTCAGTGTCAGCTTTCTGCTTCCAGACCAACAAGACTGAACGACAACTTAAAAGCAGAGAGTTTCATTTTAATTAGTCTTCCAGTTGTTTTTAAAATTAGGTAGATATAAGGATATTGACAATTAATATTCTGTTCAGCTCTGTCATTTAACCAACCGTTTCAAAGAGATAACCCTTGGCTTGGGATCAGCTGCGGATGGTCACTCTTAGGAGCATTTCTTCACTAAATAGGAGCTTATTTCACTGAGAAGTTACGCTCTTGTGGTGACAATCCATCATTGCTCACAGGACTGGTGTTGTCAGTAAAACCTTATTTACTGCTCCTCTGACCAAATAAAAGCTTTCCAAATGGGCAAGAATACACATGTCTCTAGAGAAAATGAGAGCCCTTGGCTTCTGGGAACAGCTCAGCCAACCCTCCAAAAGTCTGAAAACACTTTTTACAGGCTTGTGCTACTACTGCACAAAATAAATCCAGCCCAGAGAACCCTTGATCTGCCAATAGGACCAACAAAGTGCCAGCACAGTTGGACTCAATGATCTCAGAGGTCTTTTCCAACCTTCATGATACTGGGATTCTAAGAAAGTCTGTGAAAACTATGCAAGGGGGACCTACTCTGGAAGGAGAAAATAAGGAAATTTCTTGATCTTCAAGATTCCTAAAGACAGAGCTTTTTGAGCTCAGCTCTGTGTCAAGGCTATGTAAGGTACTGCAAAGTGACTACTCCATTTCTCATGATTTTGCCTGGAGTCTCAGGCTGCCATGCTGGTGATGGCAAGTCCACAACAGGCCCCTGGGGATTTCACCTCTGGCTTTCAGGAAGGTCTCGTTTTTTTCCTTTATGTTTTTACAAAACTCCAGTCACGAGTCTATGAGGGTGTGAGAGTCACAGGTTTCCATTTTCAGCTGAAAGGCTCTAAATGTGACTTTTAGACATGCAAGCACAGATGAAGCTAAGAAGAAGTCACAGTTACTAATTTAATATCTCAGACTGAAGACTGGCCCTTGCTGCGGACTGGCCCTTGAATTTTGTCTCTCAAGGCCAGCAAAGCTGCTGAGGGAAGTTAATTTTTAACCTCCTTGTGGAAGTGTTCTGATGGTCAGGAGATGTGCAGTGGTTCACCAGACACCTATCTGCATGTCTGCGATATAACAGCTTGTACTGAGAGAGGGTCACAACCCACCCCTGGCTTTCTGGTGCCATTTGAGGTGGCCCAGGATGTCACACCTGGCCTCCACCAGGCCAGAATGGCACATGCCTTCTGCAAGTCCTACACCAGACTTGTCAGCCCCCTGTCCTGAATGCTCTGGAGCTTTTCCAAACCACTGACTGCTTAGGTTAAGCACTGAATTATTCTTCCATCTCAGGAAGAATGTCCCTGTCCCTGCAGCTGACAGGGACAATCCTCTGTCCTGTCTTGCTGTGCCCATCCAGCCTCTCAGGATTGAGTATGAACAAGGAAGCACTTAACTGGTGTTAAGGAATCTCTGGATCTTGCCTCTTTGGTTAATAATTCACTGTGTGTGAGCAAGGAAGGACATCCCTGGCTTTCCTTGAGGGTCAGATGTGAGAAGGAAAATGAACAGCTCAGCACTGGCCTTGGTGGGGCTCTGTGAGCCAAATGGTGATGGTCTCCCATGGACTGTGGACATTTCATCCCAAGTGCTGCCATCTCACACATCGAGAGCTGCACCCGCACCCTCCTGTGCTCTCCAGGGGCAATCTGGGGAGTCCTCACTACCTGTACAGCCTCAGCAAGGAGGGCAGCTCAAGGGAGAGGGAGCACAAGGCAGCCAGGGAAGTGCTGGCAAGCAGATGGGGCTGAGCATGGAGACGAATGAGCTCCAGCTTACCCCAACCAGCCCGTGGATCTGCAGCAGCAGTGTCTGATACAGCCGCTGTCCTCCCCAGCTTGGGGAGCTTTGATTGTGGAGGCAACGCCCCTTGCAGCACTCAGGCTATGAGAGAGATGTGAGATGAAAAAAGGGAGCTAAACCCTCCATCCTTTGCAAGATCTGATCATCCTTTGCATTTGCGTGCCAGCTGTGAAACCTTCCATTCTCCATCACATTGTCCCGCTCATAATTATTTCATCAAATCAACTTCTTCTCCATTCTTTTTCCTCCTGCAAGTTTCAAACTACCCAACCCCACTCTGTGACAAATCTGCTGAAACCACAGCTGCTTCTGCATCCTTCGTGCCCGGGCTGCCCGTTTTTATTGAGTGCTTTCTGTTAGACACATACATGTATACACAAATGTATATTTTTATGAGCCTCTATTTTCCTCACAGTGTTATTTTCTTTCCACTGTCTTGGTTTTGCTCCCTCTCTGGCCTCATGGGGCTATTTGTCACTCTTTGGATGTTTTTTCCTTTTATCAAGATGTTTTCTCCGGGAACGCTTCCCACCAACGCAAGCTGCCTGGCCCATTAACTTCCAGAGTTCAGCTGACAGCCTGGACTCCAAGGCCCATTGCCTTGTGATACTGAGTGCTTCTGAGATGCAGGAATTAGCTGGTAAAATGACCCAGTCACATGCACAATAGGAAGAAGAAATACAGTTTCAGGGTACAATAAGATAATAAATTTTGCAGCTGTGCTCAGATCCTTTTTTCACTCTCTCCCTCCTGCTTTTCACTCCTTCCTCTTGTGTGATAATCTGATAAATGGTTGGGGAAGTTTGACTGTTTCTTAGCTGGAGGTTTATTGAAACATTTGCTGCTGCAGACAAACGGTGTTAAATTTCTCACAAACACTCCAATCCATTGTCATTCACGGAGATCGATCAGGCTTGTGCCCACATTATTGACACGAAGAAAGACCTCTGAAATCTTTGTTTAAGCACTCAACTGGTGCCATGAATTATCTGTATTTAAATTAGCAAGCCTGCATTTGAGGATTCATTATGCTTCCCTGCTAATTGGGTCTCGCTAATGATCATTAAACTGACATCCCCACCATCTTGTTAGCTGACAATTTAAAGGGATCGTAAAAGGCAGCCAGCAGGGAGGCTGCACAATTCCAGAGGTTGTTAATGGCTCTGGAGCTGGTTCAGCTCTGAGCCCGTGGTTTGATGCCAGCTCAACACGTGTGTGTGCCACAGAAATAATTGCCGTGGCAGACACCGTGCTGAAGGGCAGGAGACACGTGCAGGGCACGAGGTGGTGGCTCCTCAGTCCTGCGGAGATGCGGAATGCTGCTGTGGATGCTCCAAAGTCCGTGTGCGTGGTTTTTACACTGACAAACCTGAAGGCTTCCTGGACTGGGGAGATTCAGGCTAAGAGGCCTTGGTTAAGGAGACCTTTGTTGTTGTCCACCACCCAGCTCACCACAAAGTTAATTATTTATCTCCTCTGTCTTGCCCCCAGGGTAGGGGACGTTGCTATTAAAGCGCACAGTGGAGGCCTGTGGGGGTTGTAGGCCCAAACCCCACAGAGAGCCCAGGTGGGAGCAGATGATGGATGACCCTGCCTCCTCTGGGGAAGAATTTTCCCACAGCTAATGCAGCCCTGGGGGAATCCAACCCTACATGGGCCATCCTACGGCTTCTGTGGGTCACTGGGCACGGCCCAGCCTCTTCTCAAGACAAAATTCTGCCTCTGCGCTTCCTTAGCAGGGCTGAGGGCTGCGGCACGCACCCACCAACTGCTTTTGTAAGGGGAGAAAACAGGCTGTGTTTGAACAAGAGCAATTTGAATTTTGAGCAATGGTAAAAAAAAAAAGCAGGCTGGGTTTGAACGAGAGCAATTTGAATTTTGAGCAGCGGTAGCTCCGCGTTAGCGCAACCGTCGGGATCTGACTGGGATTATCTCCTTCAGCACCTGGATACCCACAGAGCCCGGGCACTGCTGCATCCTGCCAAGCCTCCTCCAGGTGGTCAGTCCTGACAGCTGATGCCGTGAGAGCACCAAGGGGTGAGGAAAGTATAAGACTGAGGTAGTTAAACCTCCACCCCGATGATTTAGTGATAATTACATACTGAAAAGCAAAACGAGCGGCTGTTTGCATAGCAACTGCAATATAACTGCGGTGTGATTACAGTTCTGCCTCAGAGGGATTGGTGGCCCTTTAGAAAGCTCCTGTCCTGCCTCTGCTCCAACGTGCATCCACAGGGGGAAGGTGGCAGCAGGAGATGGATGGACAAACACACCTCAGGGTGGGGTTTTCAGAAATACCTCAGCTGTAGAAGGAGGCATGCTGGAAGCACCCACTTCTGCTGGAGCAGAAGTCCTGGGTTGTGGAGGGTCTCCCAGGAGAGAGTTGGAACAAGGAGAAGATGAAGGTGCCCTGGTGTAGGTCAGACCAGCTGTTCCAGCCAGTGGTGAAGGCCCAGGGAGTGTTAAGGGGCAGACAGCCCACATTTAGGGCAGAAAGGCTCAGAAACAGTGTGTGTGGGTGTGTGTGGTTTCTCTTTTTCGTTTGAGACTCCATGTGGCTGGAAACCCAAAGAACCCAGGGCAGGAATGTCATAGAACCATAGAATGTTTTGGGATGGAAGGAACCTTTAAAAGCCATCTAGTCCAGTCCCCCTGCCATAAGCAGGGACATCTTCAACCAGACCACAGAATATACATGAGGAGAAGACTGAAAACCCACCCCAGATGGGCCAGGGCACACTTCAGGGTCCTTAGGAACAGGTACTTGAGCCTGAAAAAAGTGGTACCTGCTGAGCAAAACACACAGACCAGGCTGAGATGAAGTTGTAATTATTAATTCCCACAGAACTTTCCATGGATGACTTTAGCTCCATGGCCTGTTTAGAGCCAAACAACCATATATGGATTCCCCCAAAAAGTAATGCATCTTCCCCTCCTTCTGCCAAATGAGCTACGAGTCAACCTGAAATTGTCCCACATATTCCCAAACTTTTCCTGAGGTCTCAACACAGAATAAAGTGCCAAAGTACTTAAGCAACAACCTCCCCTTGACCTAAAGAGGGTCCCAAAAAGCTGAATATCCTCCTTTGTCAATCCTGAGCTGAATCTTTACCACCTTGGAGAATTCACAACTGGTATTAAGTGACAAATCTCAGAGGTTTTAGGTGTCACAGCTTTAATAAAGCAAAAATGTGAAGCCCTGAAGGCTTGCAGGCACCTTGTGCCCTCTCAGGCCTCTCAGGGGAGCAGAGATGTCCCCACATGGGAACCTGGTGGACAAGGGGGATATCTCCAAGCACAGTATTTTTGAGGCCCTCAATTGTGCAGGCTTTGGCGTCCTGGTTGTAATTTATCACAACCCAACACAGATGTTGAAAACAGGGCAGATGAATCATGCCCTAAAAGTGTCTGTTTCTGCTGACTACAAAGGGAGCCCGGAGTGACCGGCCCTGCTGGAAACGTCTGCATTGTGGATACATGAAGTCAGGTGAGAGAAATCCCACATCTCCCACTGCCCCATCTCTGCTTCTTACCTGGAACGGTCACTTCTCAAGATAAAAGGCTCCAGGGCTACCTAGTCCTGCACTGAGCTGCTTAAATAAATGACAGCGGTCAGCTGAGCAGGAATTCCTGCAGATTTGTTTGCAAAGTCAAAGTCAGTTTTGAAGCAAGGCTATTTTACTTTAGGGCAGTGGACAAGAATTCAGCAGAAATCTCAGAGCTGAATGAAAGGTTTTTAGTGCAGCCAACAGGAAGATGAGTGATGCAATCGCCCCACTATTTCTAGTCGTTCCTTTTCTCAGATTAAATTCAAACTATTGTATTCCACCCCAACAGTCTGCACTTCCCACAAGTTCTTGTGCTGACTTACACATATTTCCCTCATGAGAATTATTGTGGGGGTAATGGGAGGAATTTGTTTTTTCTCTCTCCTCCACCCCAAACAATCCAGTCCTGTGCCTTCCCAGGAACAAGCAACTCATCTGAAGGCCTTCCATCAAACCGAGCCCCAGGCAAAGTGTTGATAAAATGATATATTTAAATGTCATCAAATTAAACCCCAGGCAGACTGGTGATAGAAATAATATGTTTAAACATCATTATTAGATTTCATTGTTATCAACCTGCTAAGAATTGCAGCATCTCTCACACTGGAATTTGCAAACTGAAGGAAACATCAATGAATTGGTTTCCTACATCTTCTACGAGAACATGAGGCTCAGACTTTATGTTGAAACCAATTCAGTTTGTGGTGGATAATGGATTGGGTTTTGTTGGGGTTTTGGTTGGTTTGTTGTGGTTTTGGTTTTTTTTGTTTGGTTTTTTTTTTCCCTGAAGAAGGGAGGGGTTTGAAGAAGGAAAGAGGAGAAACGGGAGAGAAACCAGCAGCCAAGGCTGGTTTGACCACGCAGGCTTGACGACAGCACGGGCTGTGATGTATAGACTCGTGCAGTAGGAAATGGACTGGAGCCACGACAGAGCATCTGTCAGATGATAACTCGCAGTCATTTGCAATCTGTGCTGGAGGCAGACCAAGGGCCTGAGCCAATGCTTCCAGTTATCCAGGCCTTGTCTCCGGGCCTAAACTCCATCTTCTTTGCATCCCATAGAATGAAGCTCTTCTGCTGTTCTACTGTAGCACAGCAGTGACATCCAGGGGCCATTTTATTTGCTGTGGAAATCAGCCTACTGATATCCAAGAGCATATGTACCTCAGCCAAAAACCCACTGAAGGCGCTTGGAAAGATCCCCATCAATGTCAACAAGTTTTGATCCATCTGTTTTCCTCCATGTTTTTTAGCAGTTAGCAAAAGAAGAGCTCTCGTGCCCAATTACCTTTGTTGCTACCTTTTTGGCTGAGTAATCTTAGAAGAATCTCCCTGTGCCAGTCTTCTGTTCAACACATGAAGTGACTTTGTGTGCTGTGATTCGCCCGCTCTGCCAAATCGCCCCAAAACCATGACCTATAGCAATAACAGAAGGTCCACCCACATCTCTGGGTCATACCAGTGGCATAACCTCAAGCTTTTGCACCAAAACCCAGCCATCCTACTCCTCCAAAGTTGGGGTCAGCCAACTACCGAGTGAAAGGCCACCTTGATGAGCAGTTGGCGTGAAAAACCTGCCAACCTTTCGACATGTTGGGTGCTGGGAGGTCATCTGGACTTCATGGGGGGAAACCTGACCTCTGCACAGCTGGTTCAGACCTCTCACTTGGATTTAATCTGAATTTCCCAGACTCCATCTCATTACAACTTTCCTTGATGCCATTTCCAGGGTTTATACCTGTGCAAATGTCGATAACCTGCAGTAAAGTCATTTCATTTTGCCCTTGGATATGTTTTTCTCTCTCTAAAGTAGGCTTCCAATGCCTAAAATCACTCTGGCAGGAATCTTCGCTGTTTCCCTAAGATCTTTTTTTGGACATGTGAACATCAGGACTAGACATAACTTTTCAGAAATGGTCTCTACTGCTGTTTACAGAGATAATATCAGTTCAGCACTCCCACTTCATATTTGCCGTCTGCGCAGCCAACGATTACTCCAACCTTCTTGGCTAAGGCATTGCTGGGAGTTCAAACACCAGCAATTGTCTACCAGGACCATTCCACTTGGTTCTGAGTCACTCATTTCCAGGATGTACCCCTCCTACACACACCTCCTAGGTGTGACTCCCATCACTTGCTCCAAAACATTCACCTTTTCCTGTGGCCACACCAAAAAGAATTTTCAGTGGTTTCCACTTCAGCCAGAAGCACCTGCCTGCACAACCAGCCTGTGCCCATGGCTACTTGCCACTGATCTTGTTTTCATCTTCTCTGTAAATTTTACCCGCTTTCTGTTTGGTTTTCCTTTTTTGCCATTCGCAAGTAAGGGGCTGCTGCACTGTGGTGGTTTTCGGATCATTCTCCAGCTATTTGCTCCTTGCATTTTTCTTCCTCCCACTTTCTCTCAGCTTTCACTTCCCCTCCCATGTTTTTTACTCCTTTTTGCTAACATCAGTTGAGTCTGGTTTTGTTTTCTGAAGGTGGCTTGTTTGGCTCAAATCACTGGGCACGATGGCAGATGTTTGGGTTCGAGGGGAGGTGTAATGAAAGAGGATCACACTGAGAACATGCCCTGCATGTCTCTGCTCTGCCTAGACCAGATGTGCACCATGTGGCCCAACACAACAGTCATCAGGCATTGAAATTGAGAATATGAAAATATTCATCAGAAAATAAGTGCATAAAGCTACCGGAGGTGGCTCTCCAAAAATCTCTTATTCTCAGCAAAAAAAGAGGTTTCCCATGGTCCAGTAACTGTTTTGATAACCCTTTCACTAGTGTAGCAGAATACTAACAAATAGGTAGCAAAAGAAATATTTTTCTACAGGCTTAACTACAGCAAGGCAAGTATTTTCTTCATTTTCATTTTTCTCCCCTTTTTTTTGGGCTTTCCTGGGTTGGGCAGGGCAGGCTGGAGAGCTGGACTGAGTACTTATGTTAAAGAAGTGAAGATTTTGCATTTGTATACTTAATTGCTGGTTGGGGTGTACTGGGCAGTGAGAGAAGGAACTAGGCAGGGGAAAGGAATTAAATTATCTCTGTAAATAATAGGTGTTATGCACCCAGCCTGAATGGAAACAGGTAAGAAGAAACCTCTCACTGTAGCCATGTTAATGCACAAGCAGAAGCTGGTCTTTAGGGCTTTCTTATGCAAAAGTTGTTTGCATTACTCAGTTTCAGCCACTGAGAGAGTATCTTCTGTAGAGGATGCAATCATGGAATCATAGAATGGTTTGGGTTGGAAGAGACCTTAAAGACCATCCAATTTCAACCCCACTTCCATGGGCAGGGACACCTTCCACTATCCCAGGCTGCTCCAGCCTGGCCTTGAACACTTCCAGCAATGGGGCAGCCATAGCTTCTCTTGGCAACCTATGCCAGTGCCTCACTGCTCTTTTAGCAAAGAATTTCTTTTTAATATCTAATCTAAGTCTGCCTTCCTCCAGCTTAAGTTTATTGCCCCTTCTCTGAAGTTCCTGAACTCCAGCTCTCCTGGAGCCCCCTTAGGCACTGGAAGGGGCTCTAAGGTCTCCCAGGAGCCTTCTCTTCTCCAGGCTGAACACCCCCAGCTCTCTCAGCCTGTCTAGGATAGAATTTAGTCATATTTTAATAGTTGTAAAGCCCTTACTGCCCGTGCAGGTGGCTCTTTTCCCCATTCTGCAGTTGGAGAGCTGAGGCAGGGCAGGTTCAGCCCAAGGTCCTGCAGACAGCCCATGGCAAAGGAGATGGATGCTCAGAAGTTGGTGCTGCCACTGCTGCCCCATCCTGCCTCCTTCCCTGCCTGACCCTGCAGCAGTGAATGGCAGGAACTCGCTGTTCCTGAGGTGGGATGCTGTGGATCATCTCCTCACTGGAGACTGAACCAAACATTTCAAAGGACTATTCTTCTATTCTAAAGCCTATCTTCTTTGGATCTCTTATGGAAAGCATGAAAAGCTTTTCAAAATAGCCAGCATGATTATTCATGACTACTCATTTGCAGCATTTGTTTTCCATGGCAGCACTGATGAGCTCACCTGAACAAAGATTTTCAGGGGCGAATGGATGGCTGGAGGGTTTGCACCAGCAAAGATGTGGGCTGCCACAGTCCCTTTGCACTGGGCAAACATCAGAGACCTCATTCCTGTCCCCATCCTGCTGCTGCTCCAGCTGCTGCAGTGCCCTCGCACAGCTGTGCTGAGCCTCTGGCACTGGGAAATCACCCCTGCTTGCTTTATTTACCAGTATCCAATGGAGGAAGGGCTTGGGGGCACCCTGCGTTTTCCAGGGAAGCTCTTGATGGATGGGCACCCCTGATGGAGGGTGGTGATTCCTGCCAGAAGAACCTGCAGAGATATGCCCAGGGCTGTGTGAGGAGGATGTGGCAGTGCAGGGGAGGGAGCCCAGGTCACCGAGGCCCCGGCCTAGCTCAGGATGATTTCCCAGCAGGCAGAACATCCCGTCCCCTCCTGCTCACCCCTGGCCTCCATGTACTCCGACCAGCAGGCTGCCGGGACTGGAATTTCCTGACTCCTGAGACCTCGGCTGTGCCGCCGCAACACCCACTGGAGTCTCCTTTGCTTCCCCCCAGTTTTGTTTGTCTGTGGTTTTGCGCAGGGGAAAAAAGCGAAGCAAGCGAAGGTTTCCGGGAGCCCTCGCTCCGCGCCGCCCGTCAGAGAGCAGACAGCAATACTGGGCTGCTTTGATCAGTTTATTGTTGCAGCGCATTCAGATGGGGAGCTGCGGATTCCAGCAGCAGCTGCGAGCAATGTGGCGCAGCCCAAAATCCAGGCAGGGCTTGCCGGCGCAGCCCGGCGCGGGTTGGGCTGTCTGCTGCGTGATGTAACCCCTCCTTTAATTTGTTTTCCAGAAAATTCATTTGGAGGAGTGCTCTGCGAGCGGCTTGGCAGCAGCTGGGGGAAACTGGCCGGGGAGGACGTCAGCTGTCAGCCCTGGCCAGCGGGATGGCGCGGGGGCTTGCAGGGCTGCTTTCCCTGCCTGGGAAAAGCCTTTGGGTCGGGTCCATAGCGAGTTACTCCCGGTCACCCACCGTGTGAAGGTCCAGCACTGTGACCAGAGTTATTTGTATGCCCCAGAGTGCCCAGCACAGAGCACTCTGCACCTGTGGATGTGACAGTAAAACCAGGGATAAATAACAGCCCAAGCAGGAGCCAGTGCAATTCAATCTGTATTAAGTGAATGCAGTTAAGTGGGGAAGGATTCTCAGGCTGGCTGAGAGCGGCTTTCCTTTCCTCTGTGGGTCTAAGGATGCACGTCCAGGCTAAAAGCATTTAGAGGATACAGCACTGAAAGCTTTGCCTGCTCTGTTCTGCACCACTTGATTCTTTATCTGTAGGATATGGAGGGAGCATGGCTGAGAGAGGGAAGCACAAAATGTGCCAGGTACAGTGGGAAAGGCACAAACTGGCAAGTGATCTGCTTGTCTTTGTCCTTCCTTCCTTCCTTCCTTCCTTCCTTCCTTCCTTCCTTCCTTCCTTCCTTCCTTCCTTCCTTCCTTCCTTCCTTCCTTCCTTCCTTCCTTCCCCTCACTGCTCATGTTTATTAAGAAGATCCCACTGACTTGTGCTGACGTTCAAAGCCTGGTTACATCTTCTCTTCCTTCTCTTGGAAGTCAAGGAAAGCTGGGTTGTTCTTTCCCATGGACTCAGAGCTGCAGGGGATGTCCAAGGCCATCATGCCCACCTGTGGCTTCAAGCAGAACCTCAACACCTAAGAGATGTTTCTGTAAAAGAAGCAACAACTGGTGCTTGCTCTAAGAGACCTCCCCAAGCTCCTGGCAGCGTGTCCCGGTCCCTGCTCACCCCTGTCCAGCAGAAAGCTTTGCCTGATGTGCAGCCCAGATTTCCCTTGCTTGTAGCATGTCCCTTACTTGTTCTGCCCTTCAGGAACACGGAGAACAGACTGTCCCTTGGTGTCCTCAGCAGCCTTTCAGGAGCAGACCTTGGCCTGTGTGCCATGTCCCAAACGGGATGGGGAGGTCAGTTCTGCATTTCCTGGCAGTGAATATGTGAAGGAGTGTAATTATTTATGGGAAAGGAGGTTCAGGCATATTGTCCTCCCATGTGCCACCCCGTAAGTGTCATTGGGGTCATCAGGGAGAGGACTACTGGGATGAGGCCACTGGAAATCAGCTCCCTAACTTCTTCCATGACTGCTGACCCTAAGGCTGGAAAAATGGGCACAGGTGATGACCTCACTGGCTCCAATGGGATTAATTTAACATGTGCCTAAATGCTTTGCTGGAGGAGGTCAGAGGCAGCTGCAGGGGGACACTGCAAGGTGGGATGGGACAGCAGCTGATGGCTTTCCTGGTCTCTGGAGCATGGCAATTGCTGGCCATTATGGCTCAGCACTGCGGGTGAGCAGGACAGAGCAGACTCCTCTTTGCTACCTTGCTGCAGGTCACCTCTTCCATAACTCACTGAGTCATTTCCCCCTGCAGAGAAGGACAAGCTGAAGAATTTGGTTGGCCAGATTGTATTTTTTTTTTTCTTTTGGAAAAATAATAGCATAGCATTTCCTCTGCCTTGTCCTCTCCTGCGCTGTACTGGTAGCTGCACTGAAGCTGATTGATTAGTTTAATAACAGTCAGTTGATATGCAGCCATAAAATTATGCACTTTTACTCATCAGGCTGATTGAACTCCTCTGCTGACTGTACAGGAGCAGAATGGCAGAGTTAAAATAATGAGGGAAACAGCCAAGGGAAAAGCAAGCGTGGTAGTGTTATTGTTTTAAAGCTGAGGAAGAAAATGAGTCCAGGGGGGAGCTTTTCCAAAATAAACACCAAAATACAGAGGGAAAATGTTAAGATGTAATTAGCATTGCTACAAGTGCCATTAAATGTCTCCTGGGGTTAGAGACCTTCTTTTACACCCACCTGGTCTATTTTGGGGTTTCAGGAGGTTGGGGCTGACCCCGTTGAACATCCTCAGTCCCCTTGTCCTCAGAAAGGGTGAGAGAGGCTGAGCCCTTTGCAGAGTGAATAAACTCAATGGGAAAAAGATGGGAATTTAGTTTGTTGTTTAGCTTGGGGCTGGTTTGGGTTGTTTTTTTTTTTCCAATTCTGGCCAAGGAGGGAAGGATATGAGGCTGGAGCTGGGAAAAAACATGACTGGGAAGGGATTGTTTTCTCTGCCCCCATGCTAATGGCATCAGTGGGGAGGAGATGGTGTGATGGGGAGTACCAGGGCTCTTGCAGCCTGGCCTGGCAAGGACAGGACTCCTCTCAGTGATGTCCCTACGGCCCTGAGCTCTGCTCTTTGTGTTCCTGGGCACCAGGGAGCTGAAGTCAGCCTCTGTCCTGCGGGGTGTCAGTCATGCTCTCTGGAGCCACCAAAGGGAATTGCAGGTTCCCGCTCAGCCATGAATCAATATGCAGGAGCAGGCAGCAGGGCTGGCTGATGAAAAGCCACACGGCCCCCATCCATGCATGGAGAATGGCATTTAAGGCTTTATATCCCAATAAAATATTTCCCAGCGCGCCAGCATGGCTTGTTCGGGTGACAGGCTCCCTGTTTGTCCTGCACACATTCATTTTATTTATAAGACCAATTTGTCTGGAATAGGTCAGCCGGCTCCTCATGCCCATGATCCCCGTCTCACCCACTGCTGTGAAACATTTTAATTAAACCTGCTCATGTGCTGTGTCCCCAGGACAGGGCTGGCAGCCGTGACCTCGGGCCCAGTCACCATCCAGAATGCAAAACTAGTCAGATTTTCCCTTTGGGGCTCATCTCCCTGAAGGAAAGGATGGGAACACGGGAGGGAATAAGCAGCACTTGGCATTTATTTTCTCCCAGAGAAACGCCTGGCAGATGGTTGCACAACTCTTCTTGCCCTTTCTCCCTGATTGCACCCTGCCCAGGTTGTTCCTGGAAGCAAGGCTCTCTTCCTCATTTGCTCCCAAGGGCTTTGGGTCAGGCCATGTGTGGTTGTTGCAGATGACACGCTGACATACCCAAGGGTGCTGCTTCTCCAGCTGTTTAATATGGGTGCCCAAGAACCTGGAGTGAGGTTCCGGGTTGACAAGTTTGGGGCTGGAAGCCCTGAACTCTGCTTTGTCTCTCTGCTGTCGTGGGTCTGCTTCCTTCCTGGCAGCCTGTGCTCTTCCTTGGACTCAGCAAAGTGGAGGCTGCTCCTGAATCCAGAGCACTGCCAGTGCCAAAGCAGTGTCTTGCTCTGCTGCTAAGGAGCAGCTCTGGCTGTGGCTCCTTGTCCTGAGATCCGGAATGGAAAAGATAAACACAAATTGTGTTGTAGCAAAGACTTTGCTTTTATTCGTCTTCGTCTAAAGTAAAAACAGACCCTGCAGATCACTAACAAAATGTCTTCCTGCAAATGCAAATCTTGGTGAAAGCTGTCAGGGTTTCTTTATGCAATGGAGTTGGAAAGCTAAATTTAACTGCTCCTTCAGGCTTCCCTCCCCTTTCTTTTGTTTTCTGGCAAGAGCCCCATTACCAGGATGGAAGGCTTCAGCATTGAAATTTTCCATTAAAGTTTTAAAAAACAACCACCAACAACCTTTCCAAAAAAACCAATAGTCAATCTTACCAAAGCTTTTTTTCCCCTCCTCTCCTTATGCTGAGCAGGTGCAAAGAAGAGCCCTTTCCAAGGCAAAGAATGGCACAGGAAGAAAGCGTAAGAGGCAGCAAAGGAAGGTGACATGTGGACAGGGACTGCAATAACAAACAATATTCTGACTCAAAGGATGCTGCAAACACATTGTGCACACATAAAAATACTTTTTAACCATTTTTAAACCAGTCCTTGCCAACTGAGAGGGGAAGCCTCAGAACGAGTACCTGGTTATTCCTGGTTATTACTGATTCCTGCTCTTGGCAGAAGATTTGGCTTGGTGCCCTCCTGAGGTCCTTTCCTATCTCATTTATTCTCTGATCCTATAAGCACAAGTCATTGAGCTCACCAGGGTCTTTGTGCAGATTGCATTAAGGATGATGAAGAGGATGTGGCAAGGGAAGAACTGAATGAATTCAGTTCATGCTGAGCATCTTCCTCCAGACCTGAATATCATTGAACCACTTGGGTTGGAGAAGAGCTTAAAGGCCACCAAGTCCAACCCTTAACCAAGCACTGCCAAGGCCACCACTAAACCCTGTCCCCAAGTGCCACATTTATACATCTTTTAAACCCTCCAGGGATGGTGACTCCATCCCTTCCTTGCACAGCCTGTGCCAGGGCTTGGCACAAATCGAGGCCATTTCCTCTGGTCCTATTGTTTGTCACTTGGGGGAAGAGACTGACCCCCACCAGGCTGCCCCCTCCTGTCAGGGGCTTGTGCAGAGCCAGAAGGTCCCCCCGCGCCTCCTTTTCTCCAGGCTGAGCCCCTTTCCCAGCTCCCTCAGCTGCTCCTCCTCAGTCTCGTGCTCCAGACCCGTTCCCAGCTCCCTTCCATTCTCTGGACACGCTGCAGCACAGTTCATGTAAAACCCCAAGGATCCTACAGCAGGACCCCCTACAGATTTGGGTTTCTGCAGACTTTTCCAGCAGAATCTGGCTTTATTTTGGGGATGTCCCAGGGAAAGGGAAGGGAGAGGGAGAGGGAGAGGGAGAGGGAGAGGGAGAGGGAGAGGGGAAG
>VWPU01015675.1:0-24167 GCA_013398955.1 Callaeas wilsoni | reverse complement strand
AAAAGAAAAGAAAAGAAAAGAAAAGAAAAGAGAAAAGAAAAGATTTGCCAGTGATTTTAAAAAATATTTTACAGAAAGTAGAAGGAATATGGTGTGAAGCAAAATGCAGGTCTTCAATGCCCCGCTTGTGCTCTCGGCTCTGCGGGGCAGCTCCGCGGCTGCCGAGCGCGGTGGGACGGCCGCTGGTTTTGTTTTCTTCCGCTGAATGACCTCCCGGTCACTGCAAATGTCACCGTGGCCTGAGGAACCGCGGCTCCCCGCAGCAGCCCCTTCCGGAGGGGGAACACTCCGTCACCGGACGAGAAACTTGGCTGCCAACCCCAGAGAGAGCAGAGCGGTGTCAGAAACAACCGAGCCTGGGAATGGGGGGAGAGGGGGTGCTCTCAGCGATCATCATTCATCAGCAGACCCAACACTAATTCTCCGGGGACTTCAGAAACATCCTCAACAGGCCACAATGGCCCTGTCAAATGCCACTCTTGGAAAAGGAGGGTTTCTTCCTGCTGCTTCACATCCGGACTTTGCCCCCGATGTTCTGATCGGTCTGGAGCTGCACAAGCAGCACAGGATCTTCCCCAGGTGGCACAGCTTTATTCTGTGGCTGACATTTAGCTACAGCTGAGATGGGCACGTTAAAGCCATGATAAGGCAAATATTTGCTCAGCAAGGAGAGCTGCTGATAGGTAAAAATTGCCTGGCGTTACCTTCAGCGTGCCTCACAGGGCATGAGAGGATGCTCGGGCTGGAGCCAGGAAAATCCCAACCTCTGGAGGTTCACAGGCTATTAAACGTACCAGTTACCCCTCTGGGAGCCCATCTTCTGGCTCACAGCTCCATTTGCCACGTGAGCAGCACCGATTTCAAAGTATCAAGCACTGTGCTCATCTGCTTAAATGTGCTGAATTCCTGATGGAGCAGCTGATGGGGACCAGGAACCAGTTGTCTCAATTTCCAGCAGGAATCCAAAATGGACCAGATGAGTTACAGTGCCCTGAAGGTGCCTCTTTTCCCCCAAGGCCTGCTAGCTGCACACAAGGTGTGGTGTGAGGAACAAAGATTGCTGGCCTGTAAGTGTGCCCTAATCATTTGTCAGCATCGATGTTACCAAAGCTGCCTCCTCTGGGATACAAATTCCCTTGGACCTGCTTGCCAGCTCTCTGCTGTGATCACATTTTTCTCCCAGAGGTCAACCAGCCCTGTATCCTGTATCCTCTCCCCTCGGAAGCAATCCTTGGCTGTAATGAAGTCCACTCCCAATTTTAGCTTTTGTTTGTTAGCCCTCTCCCTGTGATAAATATTTATTATCACGTTTATTATCACATTATTGTGGTGACTCACCGTCCCCAACTTCCCAGCATTGTTTTTGACAGGAACTTCTCAGTACCTGTTTCATTAACACCCTGCAAGGAATAAACTTTACCTCTGTCTCCTATTCACTCAGCCCTGCACCTCCACAACAAAATCCTTCTGCCCCTCCTTTGAGGTGAGTTCATGACCTGCTCTTTGTCCACTGTGATCACTTCATCCTTTTGCACCATCACTGCTCTCCCCATGACCAGCTGGGGCTGTCCTTTCTTTGAATGTCACTGGCCAGCAAACACCAGTCCCAGGGCAACCATCCATTTTCCCTCCAGCGCTGAATTAATCCACAGCCACCATCCTGAGGTCCCCAGCTGAGTGATTGCATTTTTGATGCATGGCAGTGCATGTTCAGCAACGGCCAGCTGGGCTTTTAGAAACACGAATGCCATCTTTCTACTGCAGCACAGGTTTCTCAGGCTGAAATCTCTGTTAACCAAAGTCTTCTTTTCATTTCTGCAAATTAACATCGAGAGCTCTTCTCCACTTGAACTCAAAGGCTCATCACAGATCCCTGCCACTGCTCACTCTTGGGTAATGTTAGCTCAAAGATGCAAAGGCATGGGAGACTCTCAGGCTCTGAGGCATCAATAAATCTTAAAAGAAATGGGGATTTTTTTATTAACAGGTGTCCTCTGCTCCCTTTCCTCCCTTTCATCTTCCTCCACACTGCAGCCCATTACTGCAGCACTCCACTCACCTGCATCCCTCATGTCTCACCCCAGACTTCCCCCAGCACTCTATAAACTACTGGAAATCTCTCCTCTGTCTGGCAGAGCTTCGATCTGCTCATTACACAAAATCCAGTTTTGTTCTGCTTTTTCCCTGCTTTAGTCCTGCTTGTTTTGTGATCAGTTCAACACCTTTTTGCTCGCATTCTCTAGTCTCAAGCCAAAAAAACCCCTCAAAATCTGTCCTACCCAGGAACTGTCAGCTTGCCCTGTTACCTGCCTATCTTTGTCTCCTTCCACAAACCCAAGGTTTTCAGCTGCTTCTTGCAGACGAGGTTGCTCACACTAGTATTTTTTGCTTTCTTTCTTAATCTCTCAGAAAAATCTCCCAGCTGCTCCCCCACTCCAAATTATTCCTTTTTCAGACTCAGGGGTTCTCTGCGGTCTGTGCTGACCTGTGTAACTCCATGTGATGCTCCATCTGTTGTTGACTTCTTTGTGTTTACTTACTAACGGGAAACTGAAAATGCAATTTCAAGCTCTGGCCAGTGTTCCTGCCATTCCTCAAAAATAAGATCTGCTGTGGATGGAGCTCTGATTTTGATCTGCTCAAGCCTGTGGCTGAGCCCCAGGGATGCTGGCTGAGGGAGGACATGTGAAAAGTGTCCTGTGCAGTGCTTCATCTCCTGTGAGACACATAATTCTCTCTGTCTCAGTCTCCATACTGAGATGTCAACAGCTGAACCTTCAGTTCAAGTGTATTTATGCATATTTATCCCTGCATGGCCAGTGAGGTGTATTAAAACCAGTTTATTTCAGAAATAGCATCATTTTTCCTGGCGAGGGAGAGCAGCTTCTCTAATTTTCTGTGCCACTTGTATTTTTGGGCTTAGCGAGGCAAAATGCCAAGGAGCGACAGCCTGTTTACCTAAGAGCAGCTAAAAGAGCTGTGTGGCAATCAAGGTATTGAGTGGGTTGGGCTGAAAATAGATCAGCTTGGGAAGGCTTTGATCAGAAATGTTCACTGGGGGACTGGGTGGCCGTGAGCACCAGTGAGAGCCTCCCAGGGAATATATCCCCCTGCACATGTGCTAGGCGAGGCACATGCTCCTCCCTCCATGAACCACATCATGGAATGGGGTTCATTATCAGGGATGTGTTCTTTTTTTTCCCCCCTGGGAAAACCTCTTTTGGAAGGGTGTTTGTGGCCTCACTGGGATATCACTGAGCCTTTCACCTCAGCCTTCCTCAGAGATTTGTTTAACCCCTTGAAGCTCCCCTGAGCTCCCACCAAACCAGGCTCCGAACCTTTCCCAAGCTGTTTTGCCTCTGCCTTTCTTGATGAGCAGACATGCTAAGCCCAACCTACCCATGTGATTACCAAATTATTTGCCTGCAGCTTCACATATCTCACTTTATACAGCCCCTTGTGCCAGCTCTCCTCTCTGGACATGTCTACATAGCAATTTTGGCACAGGCTCCAGGTCTGGCATGGCTCTTGGCATCCTGACCGGCAGCATAGATTACAGAAGAAAGGGCTTGGGCTCTTTTGGTGGCTCCAGGAAAGCTCTCACCCTGAGATAGGAGAGCATGAGCACAGACCAGGTCTTGGCTTTGAAGGTGTGGGATTCAACAGGTTCAGTCACAGGCCCTGGGCTCAGCTCCAGAGAGAACAAACAACATCACATCTCTGTAGCACTTTGTTCACGAGTGTCTCCAGTCCTTAATTGCTCTGTTTTGCAGCAAATGCGGCACCATGGGCTTTTTTCTTTGCAGTTTTCCAGCTGCAAACATCAGGGAGAACTGGCCACTGTGCAGGGATACAGCACTGTAAAACCAAGGGCTCTCCTCAAGCTGCCAGCCACAGAGCTTGTTACACACTCAGTGCCCACTGTTATCATGAAAACCATGGTTACATCAGGAATTTTCCATTTCCAGGGCTGCCAGGCCCCTAGTCCTGCACCTCGTCAGTGGGGAGAAATAAAAGCACCACGTCAGGGTTGTTTGAAGGCTGCAGAGCACGCTGGGTCCATTCCTGCTCTGGGTGACAGTGCCTGTACCTGTCCCCAGCCCTGCTGATGCTTAAGGCTTTATCAGACTCCACAGGAACTGGAGCTGAATGTGGTCCAAGTGAATTCCTGAGGTTTTCCAAACTCCTGTTGCATCTGGCACAATCCAGCTGAGGATCTCAGGGTCACTGGCTCCAGGCCTCCTCTTCCATGTCACACATCTTCCAAAGGCTGGGATTGTGTTTTACTCTATAAAGGTATTGGAAACTAAATTACTCTTTGAACACAATGATGCTGCCCATGCAATTCTCCTTGCAGGTTTTGGGAATTGCCTTGCTATCCACATCAGTCCTATCCTGGATCAACCAACAGCACAAACCTCATTAAATCCCACACTCACCGCTGCATGCCTATGGCTCTGGGAAACTCAGGGAAGAGAAAACCCAACTGTTGGCACATTTGGGTTCAGAAAGAGGAAATCAGAGTGAAGAATTAAAAATGGCAGGCTTTTGCAGTGCCACTGTTTTCCTCCTGGGCTCATGATGCCATGCTGGATCTAGAGCAAAGCTGAGCAGATTTCCAGACACACCAGTGGAATGAGGATCAGTACCTTGCTGACCAACTTCTCACCAGGGAAACCCAGAGATGGCAGCAAGTCAGTGACATCTCCTAAGTGAGCCCAGAGGGGCTGGATCCTCAGCTTTGGCTGCAGTTCCATGGAAAACAAGATAGTAATGCAGTATGTGACCTTCCAGCATCAGCCTGAAGGCCCTTCCTGCCTGATGGAGGAAGCAGCAATGGGGCTTTTCTGTCCAGCAGTGACTACACACAGGGCTGTGTTTTCTCACTCATGCCCTTTAGTTAGGAGAGAGTGTGAAAGGCAATTTCAAGCTTTGAAAAGTTGAAAGCCTCGAAAAAAGGAATTTTCAAGTATGGGCACCACGTATAGGTTTTAGCTGATGCCTGAATACTTTAGGAGTTGTATTTTGGGATGTTCCTTATGCTGCTGAATCACAGCCCAGACACTGAGGTTTGAGAACTGCTGGTTATGGGGAGATGGTTTCAGACACTGAGGTGGAAGGTTGGGAGGCACAACATTACTGCTGCATGCACTTGGTTGGTTACTGGGATCAGCTGACACTCTTCAATTTGCTAAATCAGGTAATCTGACCTTAAATCCAAGCCCATAGACGCAACCATGGAAAGAGCACTTCCAGGAATAGGCCATTTATCCTGTAGCTGTGCACAGAATTACAGCAAGATAATAACTCTGGGACATGGCTTATTTCCCTCTGGTTGCTGTGCCTTCTGGATGCTCAAAAGATGGCTTTTCCTTGTCTTTTTTTTTAAATTTTAGTTTATTTTTATTTTTAATCCTAACATTGGCATTCCCATACTTGCTGATTCCAAGGGTTTCAGTTTTAAAATGGAGAAAACGAATGAAACTGGAAATACATTAGTGGGGCCTCTGTGGGAAAGATGCCTGCCAACATCCCAGCCCTGCTCTGCTCATGGCAGTCAACTTTTAGCTTCTGTCTCTGTGGGATGCTGGGACTGACTGCTCATCATTATGGGCCAAAGTACCAAAACCAGCACATCAGCTACAAAACCCAGACCCTGCTACGGCCCATTGTTAGCACCCCTAACAAATGTTGTGCCACTGGAAATCCCAGGTGCCCAATAATCCCTGTGTAGGCAAGCACAGGAGTCAGCCCAGCAGCCAGCTCCTGATTTGTTCGCATTCAATATGCATTTAAAAGCAGGCAAAAAGTAAAATAGTGTGAGTGGATAACACTCCCGGGAAGGCCACTTGTATTTCAGATCACCTCAGCCTAATATCACATTCAAAACTTGCCAGCAGATCCAGGAAAATTATTTGCAGGGCTATCAAAGCTCAAAGAACAGCTCCAGTCAAGGACCCTTTATTCCATGGGGTTTCCAGGCAAAGTTTATGTAGTTGACATAGGGATCATGTTCTTTTTCAGGAAAGAATTTCAGGGAGGAGAAGTGGTGGGTACTGAAAGCAGCTTTGTGTCCTGCCACTAGATTCCAGGCAGGATACCTGGGTCCCTACAAAAAAAATACCAGGATCCTATTGCATCTTCCTGATCCCAGGGACAGTAAAGAGTGGCTGATGCTGAGAGCTCTGTTGCTCCACTGGGTCACAGCTGCAGGCCCTGGATAAATCTCCCTGTGCTCCCTTTCCAGCCAAGAATGACCCTTTTAGAGCACAGCTCATCTCACCCCAAAGGAGTCAGCTGGAATAAGTAAAAAAATTCCTACAAACTCATCTTGTCGGCTGCTCCCTCCTGCAAGGATATTAAACCTTCTCCAGCCATGTGTGAGACCCCTGCCTCGGCCAGGGGCTGGGAGAGAGGAGCAGGACAGCTCTGCTCAGCCAGGCAGGAGGATTTGGGAAGTCACAACACCCTGGTGACACTATCCGAGTTTTGCCCTTAGTTGGGAAAAGCCCCACATGATGCTTTTCAAAATTACCAGTAAAATCATTGTTTCCTTTAATTCCATTTTAATTTAATTCCATTCCTTTTAACTTCAGAGGTGGAAAGGGGAGTCTGTACAGCCCCTTGGTGCACTTACAGCCGCCACACCCTCAAGTATCCTCACACCAGGGGAAGCTTTCCTCATGGCTCCTGTGTGGCCATAGATGTCCTACCAGGTCTGTGGTGGGAAGGAATGTCCACTTCCTCCTCACCTGATCTATACCTTCTTTTGACCTTGTGTACATTATATTAGGAAAAAACATTTCTAAGTGGGTGCCTGAGATTTTGACCAATCACCCTAGGAGAAGTGTGAGCACTGTTCAATTGCTTTTTATGGAACTAGAATATATAAATGGTATTGTAAATTTAATAAATAATTCAATCCTCACTCTGACTCCTGCCTCGCTGCATCTCTGAACCCCTGCTTAGAAACCCACAATACCTCTCCAGGTAAATTAAAATTATGCCTTTTACTCCTGCTGACTTTCTAGCTGCCTCCTCTTGGTCTAAAAGCATGGGAAATTGGGGGTTTGGCATAGACTGTTATGGGTAACATACCCAAAGTATTCATCAGCACCTCGGGATTAAGTAGTCCCTGGCATTTTTGGCAGGAAAATGCGCAGATGTGATCAGGCAGTTTCTCTGTCACTTCCTGTTCACTGTTTGTGAACCAAGGGATAATTTCCAGCTTTGTTTGATGGTACCTTTGCATTCCCAAAGAGTTGAAGCCTACAAGGTTTGTGCACACAGGCAGCCAGAGGGGAGGGGGAGAGAGAGAAGGGAAATTTACTATTTCTGGGACACAAGAACCCATCCAAGGGTTCAACCTGAACCCTTACAACCAGGGAATACCAGGTCATGTATGGGATCACTCACTCCTCTAAGGAGTGGCTTCCCAAGGAGCAGGGGTCTGTTACCTACCCCAGCATCTGCACTCACTGTGTCATCTCAAACGCGTTTGAACAGGGGGTAAGAACCACAGCAGAACTTCTCTGGCTTCAACTGAGCCCTCCCCATCATCCTTGTCCTGCATGGACAAGATAACAGAGACACAAGGAGTCACTGGCAGTGATTTGAAGTTTGATGGTTCCAAGCGATGGCAAACACGAGCGTGCACGTGTGGGTGTTGGTGTTGTGAGCCACTCACAGCCAGACCTTGCCCCCAGCACATCAGGCTTCAAATTCTGCTTTTGTTTTTGTGTAAAGAAGCTCGTCCCTGTCCAGGCAAGAGCAGGGAGAGAAGCCAAGCCAGGCTGCAGGTACTGAGGGGACAGGAAAGAGCAGCTGTGGGGAGCAGCAAGCGTCCAGCCCAGACCATCTGCTGCTGTTGGATTAATCTCTAACCTGTGCTCTTAGCTGGCCAAGGGAAACTGGTTAGGCTGAATTTGTATCTCTAGCTTCAAGTTAAGCCTGGCATGTTAAAATAAACCATCCTGGACTTTGTGTTAGCTTAAAAAGCTGGGTTGTGGATTAGAGATGGAGAAGAAATCATGGAAGGAGCTGTTTGTGATCAGCAGCGAGAGGAGGAGGAGACAACTCCATGCTGCCAACAGCTTGAGCATGGCCAGAGCACCTCCTTGAGCAAAAAGAAAGGATCAGAGCCCCAGGATAAAGGAGTGTCTGAAAAGAGCCTTGGACCCATGAGGAGAGGCTGTTTTCTGCGTTGTGCCTCTGAAGGACCAAATTTGAAACATTTTTTATTCTCTTGTTACTATTGTTTCTCATTACCACTGTTTGTCTTGTGTTCTCTTGCAAACCATCCTCTGCCAGAGGAGCAGAAATCTTGAAAACTTGGAAGTACTGTGGAGGAAGGAGGAGAATAATTATTTTTTTTTAGATTTGCTTTTTAAAAATGTGAGTTCACATTTCCCTGCCAGTGAAAGGTAAGGAAACAGAAATGTCTAGAGAAAAGCTGTCTACCAGCTTTGTTGAACGCTGGAGAAGGAGAAGATGGATGAAAAGCACTAATAAAAAGCAAAGTTTGAGGAGTGGACTTGAAGGCTGCTGTACCGCATATCTGATTCCCCGGCAAGCGGGGCCAGCTGTCTCGCAGGGTGGTTTCAGGTAACATCTGCCCGAGCCTCCTGACTCATCTGTGTGTGGGTTTTGGATGTGCTGGAGCTGAGCTGAACCTGCCAGGCTCTTTCAGTTTGCTTTTACACGCATGGAGGAGAGCTGGGCTGGTTGGACCGAGCGTTACAAAGCCTCTTTCTAGGAAAGAAGCTTTTCGTAACAGAAGGGAAAATAGGTCGTTGTCAAGGTTTAGGGCATTTGCAGAAGAAAGTAAACAAGTGGTGCAGCGTGGCCGGGCTAGAGGGGAGAGCAGGATCTGATCCTGCTCAAGACAAGGCTGTGCTTGAAGGAGGGTTTGGCTGGGAGCAAAGTCAGCCTCGTGTTTACGGCAGAGGGACTCGGATTCTCCACGGGATCCCTGGCAAACCATCCCATCCCATCCCAGTGCCGTGTCTGGGTGCAGGGAGGAATCACCGCCCCATGACACCCGAGGCTTGGGGTGCCAAGCTCTGTGGGGCACAGCGTGCGCCCGGGCACGACACAGCGCGAACAGGGCCTTGGAATCGCTGGGGAGCTGCTGCAGGAGCGGGGGGCTCACGGAGACTCGGGACCATGGCCGGGGCAGACCCAGAGCAGCAGAGCCTGCCCAGGGACACTCGGAAAGAAAGAAAAAACAAGGCAAAAAAAATAACGACCAAAAAGCCCTTACTAGTGCCCTCGGGCATCAGCCAAGCAAAATCCCAGGGGAGATTTCGGGAAGCGATCCAGCTGCCTCCCTGGGTGATAGAGAAGCACAGCGCGTTACCTTCCCGAGGGCCGGGGGGGGCTGGGCACCCACCCAGCCACCAGGGCCGGCTGTGTCCTGGCAGCGCGGGCTGTGGCCGTGCCCTCCCCCGAGGGTACAGCCTGTGCCGGGGCTGTGCCACCCGGGGGGCTCTGCGCAACATCTGCCAGCTGCCCGGCCCCCGCCGCCAGCCCGCCAGGACATCTTGTTTGTGTTTTTCTGCGGAGCACACTCCCAGCGGGTTATGTCAGAGGTGAGGAATGCAGGGCCACCCTGTGTCATGAGATCAGACTTACATTTTTAGGCCGAGCTCTTACCGTATTTGCTGGGAAGCGGCGCGCAGGCGGCGCGGGGGCCCCGCAGGGGTGGGAGATCCCCCTTCGCCCGCATCCCGCTTTTCCAGCCCTCGCTCCAGCGGAGCCGGGTGGAGCGGATGGGGCCCGTCTGCTGGAACAAGCTCTCCCTCTGTTCCTCGCAAGGAGCAAGAAAGGAAACGCAGTGAATTAAGGCGAATGAAAAGGAGGCAGTGAAAGGCGGCCGGGCGCGGTGCCAAGCGCAAGGCCAGCGCGGGGAGAGAGCTGGTGGCGAGCTGCTCTCTGCCGCCAGGGAAGGCATCGGCACCCGGGGCTGCCCCGCCGGGGAACTCACCCAGCCACCCGCAAAACATCCCCGTCCCGGCGGCTGAGAGCCTGAGCAGCGACACGAGCCCAGCCGGGGCCAGCGGGGAGGCTGGGTTTGGAGCCCTGGGTGTGGAAGCACTTTGACCCAAAACACCGCCCAGAGCAGTGGCTTTCCCCCAGTTGTGTTGCTGGGAACCAACCCTTACGTCTCACCTTTCTAAAATTTCTGGACTGCTTGTCCCGGGTCCTTCTGCTCGAGGAAAACTGGTGCAAAACAGCTCTGCTGCACTGCCCATTCCCAAGTTTTCCTGCTTAAAACTTGGAGGCTCCTTTGCAGCTCTGCATTCCACCTAGGGTAGAAAGAGGGGAGACACTCCGATCCTGGTGCCACTGCAGAGAAAACCCTCCGAGGCAGGGGCAGACCCTGGCACAGGAAAGGCTTCTCTGCTCTGCCCTGGTGTGGCTTTTATTTTCCTTTATTTCTTTCTTTTCCTTCTTTTTAAAAAAATAATTTCCTGAAATAGCTAAACAGTCGATCCTGAGACTGAAGAGCCCAATAAATGAAGAGAAACACTTCCACAGACCATGTCCAAACTGTATGCCACTGCTTGATGGTTATGAGGAGAGGCTGTTTTCTTGTGGTTTTTGGGGTTTTTTTTTTGTGTTTTTTGGTTTTTTTTTTTTTTTTGTGTTGTTTTTTTGTTTTTTTTGGGGTTTTTGTTTTTTTTTTTGTTCTATTTTGCCTTGCAGAGGGTTTTGACATGGTGGTGTTTTGTTCTGTGTCAGAAGGAAAACAAACCCTGGAATACCAAAGTCTTTCACACAATGGTCTTTCCTTTCTCTAAACATCCCTGTGAGCTGGGCCTCTTGCAGCTCTCAAATTTTCCCAGAACAGGAGAACAAATACTAGGAAATCTGGAGGGATGAACTGCATGGATGAGCTGCAGGGATGAACTGCAGGGAGCTGGTAGCACCAGCTCCACATTATTCCATGTCTCCAGTGCCAGCTGGTTCTCACCTGGAGGAGGCAGGTGAAACCTCCAGTAAGTGCTGATGGTTCCTGTCCTACGGGGAGTTTTCTGCTGTGCACCTCAGTCTCCTTTTTGTGTCCCTGTGAGACGTAACAGGACAATTTCTCGTCTCTTACCCTCTGGCATCTACTGTTTGTTGTGTCACTCCCAGACTTCTTTGGTCACTCTACCAGAGTCCCAAAAGTCTGTTTGGGAAATTCTCCCTTTCGTGGCATGAAAATTAAAATGCTGGGTTTAGGCCCTCTCTAGACTTGTGCTGTGGAGGCAGCAGAGTGTCTTGAGGAGATGAGAGAAGTGACCAGCAGGGACAGAAGGGACTAGCAGAGAGCTCCAGAGGGACCTTCAGACTCAGAATCCTCCCCTGCTCTCCCCTTCCTTGTTCACCCACAAAACACAGAGGTGATGTGCTGACAGGAAGGGGCTGGTTGCTGCCTCATAAAAATAAGGAGGGAGAAGCTATGGCGTGGGAAAATGAAGCTTGTTTAATGGCTTAGGAAATTATCTTCTCTTTCTTCCCACTCTCTTTGTCTGCCTTGCCCTTCATAAAGTCGTGCTTTGATAAGATTTTCTTTTTTATCGTCTGGGGTGGAGATTTTGGTTCATTTTCCCTGGATTTGGAAAGGAAGGAAGATGGGGCTTCATGCAGATTTTAGCAACAGCCTTGGACACGGAACCAGGGCCAGATAAGACCTGGAGAAGGGGTTGCAGGTCCACCTTGGCTGATCCAGAAGACTTTTGCACTATAAATGACATGAAATAAGGATCTTGGCTTTCATTAGATCTTTCAGCTGCCTGGAATGCTTTAACCAACAGAAATCATCAGTAGCAATGATTATATATATATATTTAGATTTGATATAAGTTCAGTTCTACTGCAATGAACTCATTCGCTTCTGTTATGCTCCTTCAGTTTGGGGGAAAAACACTGGCATTGCTTAGCAACCTTTAAATCATTTTGGTAGAGCACAATAATGTGGGAAGGACGAAGTCGATGTCTGTTACCCTGCCCCAGGTTACTTGATCTCCCAAATATTAACTTATCTAACCTTCTTGTTTGCTTCTAATCACCATTGTTTTCTGAATTGCAGTTGAGCATCCTGAAATCACAGAACATCTCAGGTTGGAAGGATGCCAGAAGGATCCTAGAATAGTTTGAGTTGGAAGGACCTTAAAGATCTTGGTGTTCCAACCCCCTGCCATGGGTAGGGACACCTTCCACTGTCCCAGGTGGCTCCAAGCCCCGTCCAGCCTGGCCTTGGACACTTCCAGGGATCCAGGGGCAGCCACAGCTTCTCTGGGCAACCTGTGCCAGGCCCTCACCACCCTAAAAGGGAAAAATAACAAGGATCAACAAGTCCAACTCCCTACTCCTTGTAGGACTGCTATAAACGTGCATTGCTTGACTTTAATGTTGGGTTTTCACTCCGTCTGCAGTGTGGCAGAGCACCAGGCTGTCTGGGAAGATCCCAGAATACAAGGCAGCAGAATCTCCCTCTGACCCAGGCAGGCAGCTGCTTTGACTCGCTGCAGCTCAGCAGTGGGATGTGTTGCGCCTGCCAAAGCAGATACTGAAGGTTCTTTCTTTCCTAATTATCACTTTTTCTGTGACTGCTTCAAACACAGGACCAAGGAGCACAGAAAGAACAGTGCTTCCCCTGTCAGGGATGGGGTGGAAAAGGCAGAAAAAAAAGACCGAAGGAAGAATGTGGTGAAAGGCACCACAACATCCAGAGGCTTGACTCTGATTTGCTTGAAGCAGTGTAAACAAGCAGGTTACAAAACTTGGAGCTCTGACTGGAGCTGGCACCAGAAAAACAAGGAAAACATGTTTTAGACCAATTATACTGTAGAAGGTACATGAGATTTTCAAGACACCTAAAGCCATCAGCATCAGACAATGCAGTAATTTGAGTTTTAGGGCCAGATGTAAACACCAGGGCTACAAGAACCAGATACTTAACCTGATATAAAGTGACTGTTTTATTGTTTCTAAAGATTTTGCACTTTTTTAAAGATTACCTACCACAAGATCTGTCTGCTGCTCTTCTAACCTCCCTGCTGGGATACCCTGCAGCTGGCCCAGGCTCATCTTCCCCAAGCCCTCTACCCATCTTTCTGCTCTCTGTGCTCCAAATCTCAAAATAACTCTGTCATTCCATGCAAACTGCCTTGAGTTTTGCCCTTTTCTGCTGGATACTCACCCAGCCTTCCTGACCTATGGCCCTATTTCCCCACTCTTTGTAACCTACATCCATAATAAAGCTCTCTGCTCATAATCAGGGCAGGACTGCCTCAGCCTGTGCCCCTTCCTATAAAACTCACTGGAGGAGCATCCCACATATTGGACTCCTGAGCAACTCAACTCACCTACACAAAGGAGAATGAGGAAGAGCTGGTAGGTCTGAACAAAGGGCCCAGGTCAGCCCCTGTGGAGAAATAGGACACGACCTTCAGGGAGATCTTGTTCCTTGGTGTTCTCCAGGTTCCCACTGGGAGCCAGGCTTTCATGGATTCAGCTCTCTGTCCCTCCAGGCCACCTCTCCACTGGTCCATCTCCATCCGGTGTCTTGCCGTCCCAATCCCATGATCGAGCAGGGCATCCTGCCTCCTGATTCATCTTTCCTGGTTCCCATGGAACAGGGAGAGATCCACAGAAGCCCATGGTGGTTTTGGTTCTCCTCAGCTGTGGTTCATTGCTCCAGCCCTTCTTGCTCTTTTATCCTTCAGGGAAAAAGCAACGATCAGTTGCAGAAGGTCCATCTTCCTTTACACTAACCAAGCACACACTTCAGCTGCCCTACCCTTCCCAGGAGGGTGGATATCTGGGAGATGGCAAGACACCTGGGAAATAATCAATGGTTTTCTCACTCCAGAAAGGAGTGTAGGAAGTTTCAGGCAGCCTCAGCACGGTGATTTCATCCCCTTCAGCAGGCCCTTTGCCAGGCACATCCTGTCCAGCTTGTGCTGGACAGACTGGCAATGAGGAGAGTCAGTGGCAGCCAACTCCAAATGGCCAAGACCAGCCTCTTTCCAGTGCTCGGAAGCTGATTCATGTTTTGGTTTTCTGCCCCACCCAGTCTAGAGCGAGCTCAGCACATCCCTCTGAGCTTCACTTTCCTGCTTTCAAGGCTTTCCCTCCTCCAGAGACCTTCCCACATTCATGGCCCAACCCAGCTGCCACCAGTTCTCTCTTTTCCTGGACTGGACACCAGGGCAGGAGCCAGGAGCTCGCTGGCTTTGATTCATCATCCTCTAGGAAAAAAGCTGCTGATCCTGCTGGTGATACTTCCTCTTGACCGTCTGGCCCAGCAAAAAAACTTGGTGTTCCTCTCCACCCCTGTCCTGAGGGGAAAGGCCACTTCTGAGGGCCACTGCCCCTACAGGGCACTGCTGAACATGGAATGTGGGAAGTGGAGCTGTGGGAAAAAACGTGGCCATAGGAGCATGGGAACACATTCCTATCCCACCAGCTTTGTGCCGCCACGCAATGCTCAAGTTTGGTGCGTGTTAAGAATCAAAACCTGATGGTTTCCCCCAGGACTCAGGCTCCTGAATGATGTAAGTATTTGTTGTCCCTCTCCTTAAATAACTACAGAGCAGAGCCAAATGGGTTTTCTCTCCAACAGATGGGCTGCTGACAGGTGCTGCTGGAGGCTGAGAGATGGAAAATCAAGGATGCCCTGATATGGTCTGTCACTAGCTTGAAGAGAAAAAAAACAGGTGAGGTCTGGTCTCCTTATTCTGCCACATTATTCAGATGCTATAGAAGTATAAAAACACAATATTATTGTCTTAGTAAAATATTATTACCTTGTCTGAAAGGCAGGGGAACGGAATGTGTCTTAAAGGCAGGAGAATGGAATATGTCCTGAAGATGGAAGACTGGGGTATGTCCTTTATGACAAGGAGGATCTGCTTCCATAACACAGGTCCCAGAAGAAGGAGGGTTCTGTCAGAATGGCATTCTGTAAAATAACAGAAAACAAAAGCTTTTCTTTGTCCCTAAATAAGTAATTTCTGTGCTTCCTTTGTGGTTCACTCTTAAAGGCTTGTTGAATCCAAGGAGGATGTGGTCACAGTCACTGGAAACTCCAGATGCTAAAATATATAAACACAAATCTGCATTAAACCCACATTTTTAATGAGTTAAATCTCATGTGCTTTCACTCTATTTTTCTCACAGGGTGATGGCAGGCTGCTGCAGTTTTCATGTCCCTTGGAGAGCATTCGCCCAGTTCCTCGGATATCTCCCCCTAGATTTTTTTGACAGGATACAGTCTTTTGTTATTTACTGATGTCACTGTAGCCTAGGAGAGAAATCAACAGAGTCATGAATTATAGACTATGCTTGTAAGACATTTCACTCTGTTTGATTTAGTGTGAACAAATTCCAGATAATTAGAGATGAGTTCAAGTTACAACACTTCACTTCTGTCTTCTGAGTTGCCCTAAGTGGTGAGGAGTGTCTGGGTTGAGTATTTTCATGGGGGTCATTGGGAAGGTGAGATCCTTCTGTGTGTAGGTCTCGATTTTGAAGCAGCCTAATATTACAGCAGTGCAGCCATGTCTCCGCTCAGGAGACACATCAGACTTTGGAAAACACCCTCAGAATCTCCGGGATGAAAGCATCACATTGTGTGGCTTTTCTTCAGCTTTAGCTGTGGCATCCTCCAAGTGGTCCTTCACCTGCAGGTCATTTCCATCCCACCTACCACTTCCTGCTGCTGAGCACCTAAGGGATAAGGAAAGAAGCATCTTGGTCTGGGTTTTTGAGATCTGAGACTGCTTGGACATAAAATGTACCATCTCTGCAAAGGTCTCCAGCAGCATTCTCATTTTGTGCATAGAAGAGCAACTCCAGCCATCCATTCAAAGTAAAAGCGAACAAAAGAAAAAACAACCAAGAAACAAAAGGGGTGTGGGAAGAGGCCAGAGTCTTGCTTTCTCCTTGAACAACAAAACTCTTGCCTCAAAGCAAAATCAAAGTCACTTCATCATGATTTTGGAAGATGATGTTCAGTGCCGTGGTACAACAGTGAGGGGAGGCTGTCCCTGAGCACACAGCCACCCCAGGGCACAATTAGGAGAGTTAACTGGACTTTTCCATCTGAATGCTCCATTTATTATAAATAATCACCATTTTAATCATAACTCGCTGCCTGCTGGAAGTCCTACGATAATCCTGTTGTCATCTGTGGGCACTAGAGAGTGGGGAGGAGAAGGATGTGTTGGTTATTTGATGGACTCTTTCACGAGGGCTACGTTCAGTTCTCTCCATGTGCGCAAAATACCTCAGTTTGGAAAGTCTGGGTGGTCTTTGGCAAGGTCCTCTTCATACACCCAACTACAGCACCATACACACTCCTTAAGATAGTCAAGGCACAGGTGGTGACTCCTGCCTAGGCTTGGAGTTTATAGCTCTTACTGTTGGTTAACAAGCTGAAAAAATTAGGCCAATATGTGGACATCAGGCCTGGAGGATGCCTCAGCTCGGATTTTGAAGGTTTAGCTCATGACTTTTAACTCCTGGACATCACAGGGGCAAATACTTGGTTTGCTTGCTGTCTGATGAACATAATGGTTTCCAGCCAAGCACTTGACCTAGAGAATCAAGCCACTAACTGCGTGACTCACAAGGAAAAATCAGCAAAAAGAACAATAAAAATCCTTGGAAATACAGGCAGACTCCATTACCCTTTAAAACTCCACAATAGCACAGTCAGTTATGGAGCAGTAATTTACCACCTGGGAGGAAAGGAGGCATGGACCATCTTTGGATGTGAAACTAAAGATCTCCTTATTTCTATCTCTTCAGGATGGGTGGGACAAGGAAGGCACCAAGAAACTACAACCAGAGAAGGAACAAAATGAATATTTAAGGAAAAAAATTGCAGCATCTGGCAAAATATTTTCTCTTTGTATCCTTCCTTGGGGTCATGGTTATTCACCACCTGAACGGTGGTGGTGATTGTGACTCCTCTCAGGATGTAAATCACAGAGTCACAGGGTGAGTTGGGTTGGGAGGAACCATAAAGATCCTCCAGTTCCAACTCCCCCATGCATAAGAAGCGCAGCTGTACTGCACATGTGATGGCCTGAATGGACAACTCAGTCCCTGGGGTAGTGTCTGGTGATGGGTGGCTTTGATGAGACTTATAGGAAAGCCACACATGGTGGAGAGAAGCACTTGGGGTCCCAGCTGGTTCATGTTTTACATGCAGTCGTAAAAAAATCAAACAATCATTTAGCATGCAATCAGCAGATAGAGGAAGGGTTTTTTAAACCAGAGTCATAGCAGGTCGTGCCCAGTACTGATTCCTTGCTGTCATGGTCAGAGGTCCCCTCTGATGCACGGGGGGACTCTCCTATCCGGTGTTGATGTGACCCTGTGGTCTTGGAGTTCCCCTGGCTCCAGGCCGATGCAGGGGGGTGAAGGCACTGATTGCTGTTCAACATCCTGTCCCACCAGAGACTGGATGGAAAAAATTGATTTCCTTTCAGAGGAGGCACATTCAGAGATGCACTTACTGAGGGCTTGTTTCTCCTTGGAGGCAAAGGGAATGCAAAGAGAAAGCCCCTCTCCCTGTCATGTTGATGGCTCCAGGCATGGAGCAGGAAGGTAACACTGAAACAAGGCTCTATAACATGCAAGATCTTGGTTTCCTACACCAAACCACAGTGCAGATTCCTAGCTCCTTTGTCAGCCATCACAGAGCCAGCAAATATTAAATTAAGTGCTATCTCCACCAAGGTGCTGGCAGTCCCAAGGTGAGATCTCTTGCTGTTCCTTCTACAAAACGCCACATCCTCTCTTGGGGGTGTTTTCAAGCCAAGGTTCCCTTTCAGACCCGAGCTTCATGGCGGGGAAGAAGCCCCCTGGGATCAGAAGCAGAGGCAGAAGGAAACATGACTGAGGAGGCACGAGGTGTTTGACCTGGTGACAGCAGTAATTGGCTCAATTTGTTTGGCCCATGGATATTCACCGGTGCTGTTGGAAGTGGGATGTAAGAGCACCACCAGCCCTGAGGTGCCACATTCTTCTGCACATGGATGCAGCGATTGCCCTTTTGAAGGAGGTTATTAATCTTTCCCATTTCATTACTATGAGTGATGGAGCAGTGAAACACCTGTTCTGCAGCACCTAGAGATGTGGCCTGGCTTCTCGGAGAACAACCCACACTCACCCACTTGAAGGACAGAGACTCCTGTCCAGAGTGTCACAGCCACTTGGGAACTTGGGAACCTTGAGGTTGAAAGCCCCTCCATGGCACATACCTGGAGGAGCACTTCATCTTCTCTGGCTGTAAGAATTTGTCTTAACTAAAGATTTTCAATTAAAAGTCAGGACTGAATTGCTGCAAAGTGCCAGAGACAAGAGTCATTAATACTGGAATGCAAGTTTTAAATAATTTTTAATATGCTCTGCAAGACATCCATAAAAAGCCCTTAATCAATATGCACTACAATTCCTTGCATTAGGGTTTGAGGAATTTAAATTCATGGCAGGGGAAGGGTCAACAAATCATAATGAATTTCCACCAGAGCTCTAACACAGCCAAACCTGGGAGATCACCAGGGTCCAAGCTGTTGGGAGGGCGTGACTAAATGGATCAGACTTTTTTGGTGGTCCCAGTCTCTGGAGAACTGGTGTGGCTTGTCACTGGTATGGAGGCAAATTTTTGAGTGCCTGTTGGTGACAGCAGCTGTTATTTTACTTGGCCATTTCAGCCAGTATCAAATAGTCACTGGCACTACTGGCAATTTAAGCATTACCTGACCGTCCCTTGGTGAGAAGAGCAGAGGATGAGGATGGGCTGAGCTGTAGACATCAGGGCTGCAAGTGCTCATGCTTGGGGACCCCAAATCTTCATGTGCAGCATTCCCGTGCCCTCGCAGGTTTGGTAACTCTCTCCCTGCACAGGTACAGGGTTAGTTTTGAGGTTGGTGCACAAGCACAGCAAGCTGATACTCCTGCCATCATCTCACAGCAGGAGCGTGGAGAGGCATGAGCTTTCCCAAGGTGAGGAGAGACAAGACAATCTGACCCATCCAAGAAGACACTGAGGGAATGCAGGTTTGAAGCTAAGCCTGTGCTTAAGCATTTGGCTGGATCCAGGCCAGAGGTGCAGAAAAGAAATTTCCAGTAAGGAGGAACCTCTAGGAAGAACCAAACCCTAGAGGAAGCTCAGGGTGAGGTTTGTGCTTCCTATTTCAGTCTAAAAAAAGCCCTGTCCCAGGAGGGGGTGAGTTTCACTAACATCCAGACTGTCTCCCACACACGCACAACAAATAGTCCAATTCTTCGTACCCAGAACAGGGGGGATGACAGTAAAGCACGTGGAAACTCCACATGCAGGTGGACCCTCAGAACATCCTTCCCTGCAGGTAGCCCAGGGACAGAGCAGCAGCACCCTTGGAATGGTTCACAGGAGGAAGGACACACTGAAAGGAGCAGAGATGGTTGTTGCAGCCAACTTGACCCCCAGAGATGACAACAGGGCCTAGAGATTTATCCCGTGGTTATCTGCATGCTCTGTGCCGTGGGTTTGGATGAGGGCCAGGTACTTCTCTCACCATTTTTCCTTGGGGGAAGGCAGCAGCCGGGGGCTGTACCCTAGGAGCAGGCTGGATGCAGCCACAGTTTTGAAGGCTGAAAAAATGCAGTCCTATAGAGGAAAGCCAGGTGAAGCTATTTATTAGACTGCCTCAGGCCTTGCTTAGTTTACTGCCAGCCTAAAAATCCCCCAGTGCTGGGAAATCAGCTTGGACCTTGTGTGCACATTACTGCAGCTCAGCCTGCATTCCGAGGGTGCATCTGTCTGATTTTGCAACCCTGACGCTTGAAATGAGCTAAGGAAAAGCAGGCAGCCCTTTGGATAGGGGTAGGGGAAAATAAAAAAGGAAAGAAAAACAGAAGGAAACCAAAAGCGCGGGCGGGAGGGAAGGGAAAGGCAGGATTTTGTCTCGGGAAGGCGTCGGAGCCTCCGACGACCATCCCCGCAGTCGCCTCGCATTGCGAAAGACCCTTTGGCTCGGGCTCGGGTGCCCCTCGGTTTTCCAAGGGATGCCGGCACGGAAAGCCTGTCCCGGGCGCTGCTCGCAGAGCGCAGCGGGGATGCCGGGGAGCCGGGAGGCCCCGCGCCGGGGCCGGGATGCGGCGGGAGCGGGAGCGGGATCGGGAGCGGGGCCGCCTGCCATCTAGTGGCACCGGGACCCGGTCCCCTCCCTGCCCCGGCCGAGGGAACCCCCCGAACACAGCCCAGACCCCTCCGACATCCCCCTGCCCACCCCCATCCCTCTGCATGCGGGGAATCGCCTTCGGGTTTGGGGGGTTCCGAGGGGATTCTGCCAGCGGGGCTGGAGCATCCGCCAGGAAAATGCGCCGAGACGTAAATGCGGTGGAGCGTGAATGTGCTTGTGAACTGAGGAGCCGCGCCGATCCCAGCAGCCATGGACTCCTGCCTGTGGCTCTCTCCCCCTCCCCTTCCTGCACCTTTCCCCTTCCTTACGCCTCTGCGAAGGGTTTCTCCTCCTTTCCCTCCATTAAAAGAAATCCCCTGAGGCAGGAGCAGGGCTCTCCCCTCCTCTCCATCCCTTCACATCCACTGCAGGCTCCCTCGTGCCTCCCATTTTGTGGTCTCGTTGCTCCCCCACTGCTGCTGGTCCCCATGGAGAGCAGGGAGGGGACACAGCCACGTTTCTTCTCTTCCTTCTCGGATGTCTTTAAGATCCCCCGGATCTTTCAGGGATGCTGACACCTCTCTGTTTCTGCACCCAAAAGTTTGCAAGCTGAAAGGGGGTGCGAGGCCTGAAACCCCCCCCTTCCTTTGTATCTTCCTGCAAATTCCATCATGCAATACATCTCCCCTGTTGTGCTGGGGGCTCCCCTTTACTCTGGGGGTGACAGTGTCCCATTTCATACCCAGGGAAGGAAACGAGGCTTTTCAGAGGCCACCCCAGAAGGGGATGGAGTAATGCACTTCCTACGATCCCATCCTGCCCCTCGGGGTCCTTTTGAGGGGTACAGAGCAGAGAACTAACATGGACATGTTCAATCAGCCCCCACCAGGATGCTTATCAGGTGCAAAGAGGCACAGAGCTGAAATCAGATTTAAAAGGAGAGGGAAGGCTGAGCCCTGGGCAGCTGTGAGATGCCAGCCAGTGGCGATGGCGTGCCCAGGAGCACTGGTGGTTCAGCCAACCGAGGGGTGTCAGAGGTGATGCCAGCAATGGGTCCTCTTGGCAAACCAGCACCAGACACAGAGATCATCTCTGATGGAGTGGGTCAGAGCAGTCTGGCAGCACCCCAGGACCCAGGAGCATGGGGAAGATGGCACAAGCACACTTGGGTTTGTGTCCACAGACCCTCCACTGGCAGAGGAAGCACAGAGCCCTTCCACACAGTTCCACATGGATGTACAGCTTTTTCTTTTTTAAGCTCTTATATTAGTTTCTTGATTATTCCCAGAAGTATTTATCCCTTCCCACTAAAATCAGCTCGGAGATGGGATCCAACCAACCTCAGATGTGACCCAGTTCTGGGGGTCCAGTTTCCTTATGGTCTCTTGTGTCAGCTATGGCTTGGTGCAAAACCCTGCTTGATTTTCCTGCCATCCTGCACAACCTAGCAAGGATCCAGCACTGTGCCTTGGATCCGAGGACTCCAAATCACACTCTCCATCTTTAGTAGTACCATCACAAAAGGGGCATTTGGGGTTTCCTTGTGTTCTCCCCACTCACCCGCCTCTAACCTTGCTCCAAAAATGTGTTCACCCTCCTTTTCCTTCCCTTTTTTTCTTCTTTTATTACTTTGTTCCTTTATCTAAAAAAAACCCCAACACAACTGTAGGAGTTCAAGTTGACTGTACAGCCCAAACCTTGTTCTAGCCCAGAGCGTGGGCAGTCCAATACATCATGAAGGATTTATTCACAAGGACAGGTCTTGCTCCATAGGTGCTCTCAGCCAGATGCTTCTTAAAGTCCTTTGTGTGAAGAGCTGCATCCACAGTTAGCTGGGAATGGGCAGGGAGGAGGTCTTTTTGGCCCTTGTGTTGAGGTTGTCCCATACCAGCTGGTGACAGTGCTGGGAGCTGGTCCCAGCCGTGTTTTATTTCCAAGGAGAGATGGTGCTGGGGTCAGCGCCATGTGCAAGGCAGGATTTTATCCAGGGAAAAAGGCTCAAGGCACCAGTCTGGCCTGTCTCCATCCTGCAGTGTGCTGCCCTGGGGACCAAGCCTCTACCACTGAGGAGGGGAGGAAACCTTCTAGGGGGAGGAAAAAAAGAGATTTTTGAGAAAGGTTGCTACTTGGTACAGGTACCTGCAAGTGTTGCATAGCAGAACAGAGCTCCTCCTGGTCACTGGGGTTTCCCATCTCCCAGGGTTCTGCCCATGTTTCCTCTACCATCCCAGCTGGTTGGGATTCCTCATTCCTCCACATGAGCCAGTTCCTTCCGAGGCTGATTCCACAATCCTCACATCTTAACTCCATGACAAGCTAGAAGGGGACTGCAGAGCCAGTCCTTACACTTTTATCAGCACAGGATTAATTAAAAAAAAATAGCAGAAATAGGAAACAGCCTGGCATTAACCTCATGCTAGAGCAATCTCCAAGCAGGTGCGCCAGCGAAATAAAAACAGCAATTTGCAGCTAAATAAAAATAACAGTTAAGCATTTGAAACACAAATGCACCATTCAGGAGCAGCAGATAAATATTCAGATGCGTTCATTAGGAGGTTGAGGCTGTCTCTCAAATAAACAGACAGGTACAAAATAGCAGCCGGAATACTCCAATTACGCCAACATTGCATCAGTGCCGATGCTCCCGGCTCTGGGAGTGGGAGGGGGAGAAGGGGAGAAGGTGAGGAGGAGGAGGGCAGTGGGGAAAGCGTGTGTGGGAAATGTTGTTTTTTTTTTTAAATTTGCCTTAAATTTTGTTTTATATAACCAGTGTTTGGATTCTCTTCCACGGAGGGTTTAACTCCTGGGGATGGGAAGTTCTGTGGCACCGTGCTTGTCACCGCTCCTCTGCCTGAGGCAGGGTTGGCCTGACTGCCAGGGAAGACCTCCCGCACTGGGGAAAGCAGGACTTGGCCTCCTGCCCGCGGCCCTAAACCCACCCCGAGGGTCCGGCAGCGGCTGCTGCCCACCCTGCACAGCCCCCGGGCAGCGAGGGACAGCGTGGATCAGCGCAAAGCAAAACAGCGCCGAGCCCAAAAGCTACAAAGCCTTTGGAGCTCAAATACTGCAGCTGATTGAAAAAACAACATCCCCCCCTCAGCCCCCCGCAATCTCCCTTTGCCCCCTGCGAGTCCCTGCCCCAAGGCTGGGGGCGCGCTGGGAATGTGGCTCTGGGACAAGGGGACACTGCAGAGAGGGTGGGGTGGTCCGTGCAGAGTCCTGGTGTGGGGCCGTGGGGGTGCTCAGGGACACTGGGGTGCCCCCAACCCCAAGGACAGCCACACTTCTGGGGGTGACGTGTCACCTGGGTGGGGACAGGAACCACCCTGCCTCACACGCACTGCAGGGGGACACGACATGAGCCCTGCTGTGGGGCTGGCGGTGCTCAGGGACAGTGGGGTGTCCCTCACCCAGGGGGTGTCATGTCACCTGAGGGGGAGCAGGTACCACCCTATCCTATGCACACTACTGGAGGTGCAGCACTCCCGCTATAGGCAAACCCTGCTGTGGGGCTGCGGGCGTGCTCAGGGACAGTGGGGTGTCCCTTACCCAGGGACAGCGACACTTCTGGGGGTGTCATATGTCACCTGAGGGGGAGCAGGTACCACCCTATCCTATGCACACTACTGGAGGCGCAGCACTCCCGCTATAGGCAAACCCTGCTGTGGGGCTGCGGGCGTGCTCAGGGACAGTGGGGTGTCCCCCCTGGGGACACGTGCACTTCTGGGGTGACATGTGCCACCTGGGGGAGCGGGGCAGGCATCACCCTACCCCGTGCACAGCTCCGGAGGGCGCAGCACTTCTCACCATACGCGAACTCTTGCGTGGTCCGGAGGGGCTGCTGAGCGGTGTCCCGCCACCCCGGGGACAGCCACACTCCGGGGGTGCCCCGTGTCCCGCGGGGGGGGGGTGGCAGGTGCCGCCTTTCCCCGCTCCCGCCGCGCGGGGGCGCAGCGCTCCCCACCGTGAGGCGCGCGGGAGCGCGCACCGCCGGCGCTG